>PVKB01000740.1:177475-188720 GCA_004027205.1 Ctenodactylus gundi | reverse complement strand
ACCATCTTGTAATGGCGTTTGCAGGCTCTCTACATGGAGCCAAGTCATAGGGAGAACTTAGTGATTACTACCTTATCCTTAGGATTCTGCATTAAGACTAAATGAACTCTCTATTAACTCTATAATTTCTTGGTATTAAAAAAGCATATTTGTATGAGAAATGTAATTGAAATCTTGTCACTGAACATGTATGCATATTTTTCAGATGAATGTAATCACTCTAAACATGCAGATGATCTGGCATTTTGCTTTTATTTCAAAATGAGAGCTTTTTTGTTTACAGATTAATTAACAACTAAAAGCCAAAATAATAAGACTGAAAATGTGAACAATTCTACAAGTAGCCCTGAGAGTAGGCATATTGTATATTAATAACTTATAAATACAAGAGCAATCATTGTTAAATAAGATAAGGGCACCACTTAATAGGTCACAGCTAGGAGTTAGGTTCTGACAGAGAAGAGATACTATTTATCAGAGAAAGTTCCAAAGTGTAAGCAAGTCAAATGAATCCCTCATGAGCAAGGCAGCTCCATGAAAGCTTACTAATCTACTTCCCTATTCAGGATCATATCCCTAGCACCTCAGACCCTACTTTGCATATGTTTAGCACTTGATAAATATTCAATAAATGGATGAATGAGTGAATCATTAGACTTGAAGTGCACTAAAAGTTATATAAAGAGATAAAAATAAAAATGTCAACAAGCAATAATGTCATCATAAATTTTTGAGGACTATATGGTATAAAATTGAATAAATCAAAATAACATTTTGAAAAAATATATAAATTATACTGAAATGATCTAATAGAGAAATGATCTAATTCTGCATCTGGCAGAAAGGCACCAGATGTTTCTGGAGTATTCTGCTGGAAAATAATCAAAAGGATATGATAATAGTTATTTACAAATGTGTCAAAAATATCAGGTGCTAATACAAAGCATCTCTCAGTAACATCACCAAAATAGTTATGAACAAAATGACATAATATCTCAAATTCTCTACTAAACATTTCCTTGAATAAGAAATTGGGCAAGACTTATAAATGAATATTGTTTCCTTCTTGAAAGAAAATCAGAATTTAAGTAGTGCATCCATTATGGTTCAGTAATTAATGGTTAAAGTCATATATATCAGAGTAGTTATAAGTAGAAGATTTCAATGAGACTCAATACAATTTATTAGCTAGACTTGTAAAACATCATAATACTATGCATAAAAGGTGAGAGTTTAAAAGCAGAATAATTTTAACATTTTAATTTTTTATAGTTTCAGACTACATTTAATTTAAATATAAAATAGTTTTTTTTTATCCTTTTGAAATAGCTACTTTTATTTTTAATGTGCAGTTTATAAACATAATATAAAATGCAGTGAACTTCTAGTATGTTTTATCCATAAAAACATAAGAGTTTGGGGCACTTTATTTCCTTTTTAAACAAAATTTTGATGACAGTGAGAGAAACTCATACAAACATAACACTTTAAGGCTCACTGCCTTAAAGAGCTTCATTTCTATGAGTGTTCTGGGAAATATAAGTCTAGTCTTAATTCCTAATTATATTAGAAGAAGATGAATTATCTGTTTTAAGTAAGTTACCAAATTAGCAGGCAAACTATGAATTACTATATTTCTACTGCTCTACAATATTGTGTTTTATTCCACAGTAGTTAGTTTAGTTCAGAAAAAAAATCTTCTATAGAATGTTCTTCAAATATAAAGTTGTGAATGCAAATACGTTTCCACTTCAAAAGTAACTGCATTTGCATTTGTTCAATTTTTAGATTCGGGGAAATTCTCATTTTCATTTTTACAGATAAAGCATAGCTTCAACTTTTTGCATTTTTCACTTATTTCAATCAAAAGAAAACTAAAATATATCTAGTCTTTTCTTCAAGATGATTCAGAGTTACATAACAAGATTTTCAAACTATCTTTCTAACAATTTTATTTTAATTTAATCTATTTTTGTTGTGTATAAACATTTCATTTATTATTTAATATATTTTTTTCAAAACAAATTCAAAAACTTGACCTTAGTATACTGAAGCCCTAAGTACAGTGTATTTTCAATGTCCTACAAATTACTGTTAGTTTTTACCTTGACATAAACTTTTTTTTTATTTAGTAGTTAGTGTTTAATTTTTAAAATTAAAAAAAGAATGAACACACTTTAGTCATCTTTTAAAGAGAAACATTTTAAAGTTTTTTTTTAGTTGTCTATGTCTGGGTTTTTGCATCCTTAACACAGCAACCTGGTTGATTCATAACAAAAATCCTCTCACAGTTGCTGCTTTGCCCAAGTTTGAGGGGCTATCCTGTTGAGAAGAGTCCTCCTGCGTCGTCCTATGGCTCAAAACACAACAGAGAAGAGGGAAGGAGGAGAAAAAAGTTGCAAAAGGAGGCCACATTTCCTATTTTACGGTGATTTTATTTCCATAGTAGTTAATCTACTTCTGAATTATGGCCTTGGTCCATGAACTCTACCTCCCACCACTGTAGCCGTGAGGATTACATTTCCAAGCCAGACTTTTTGAGGAAGCCATTCAAACCACAAGACGCAGGTTCTAATCAACAGATAATTAACAGAGGTAAAGACACTTTGCAGACTTTATGGGACAATGTGTATTAATGTTTCTATTTATTTTATATTTATTTAATAAATATATATGAAATTTGTTATGTACCTAACCATTGTTATATGCTCCATGTACATGGTACAGAGAGTAATGGTATAATTCTACTTCTCTGTGGAGTTGGTAGGAAAAAAAAAATCTTGAAAAAAATTACAAACGCACAAATAACCAGAAATTTATCAAAAATTATTGTAAAGAATAGAAAAAAGATGCACACAAAATTTTCACAGAAGGTGTTATTGAGGAAAAGATTATAAGCGCAGAACTCTAGGGTAATTTGAAGTCAGAAAAGGTAAACTGTTGAGTGGGTGGTCTGGGTGATAGCTGCAGTCCAAAGAAGAGTTTGATTTAGTTTTTTAACTAAATAAAGGCCTATGGCATTGGCTCTTGGAAGACGGTCGAGGCATCAGGAGGTTTGAGTGCTAAGAAACCCCACACCAAAGACAGCCATGTATACAGAGAAGAAAGCCTGAACTTTACCGCGAATGGAAAAGCCCTGGAGAGTTATTCGGGATTTCTGGTGTGCTGGTACATACGCTGAGCATTGTAAAAAGATCATTTGTCTATTTATTAGGAACACATCTAGCTTAAAATGTGATTTTTCCTTATTTATTCTACCTGAAAAATAAAATCTCAGAACTTCCTAAAAAACAAGACACATTCTTGCTGTACATAAATATATTTCTTTAAATTGCCATAATCAGATTAGATATGCAATTTGATATTCAAGCATACTGTTTTTTTTAATAAAACTGCATATTTAATCATGTGAATTGAATTACTCTGCCCCGTATAGTCACTCTTGACTATCAGTATTATGTCTCTGGTCTGTTTCCATAATCTTTCAGAAATTAGGTAGCATCCTTGGAACATGTATCAATACCTGTTAATGAAATCATCCCCTCCAATTCTAATTAACGTCAATATTATATTAAGAACTGTGCGTCATTATGATTGACCACAAAACTGCTTGTTGACTTGTAAGAAAATATCCCAAAGGACAGAATTGCATACAATAAGACAGAAACATAGATAGCCAGCCAGATAGACAGACACATGTGTGTCCTGGTACATGCCTTGTACAGGAACATATATGTAAGCAATCATTTACAAAATCCAACTTCAGGAAAAAATTTGAACAGTAAGTAGTGTTTGATTCTTCATATAGAATAGATTTCTGAATTATTACCATTGTAGATAATAGCACACAATTTAATTTTGAATCATATTCTTAAATGCAAAAAAATCTAGGTTCCTTGCTATCTTGTTCAGCCATTGATTTTGGACAGCTGCATGTGACTAGTGCTTTAATGTACTAACCAATCAAAATCAAAACTTGACCCAAAAAATCTTACATCCAATTGTTAGCAATAATGGAATCTTGTTATTGATTCCAATATGTGACAATTTCATAGCCAAAGACATTCCCAAGGACCATAATGCAATTTGATTTTCTGTAAAAATAATTTCTAAAGTGTGTTTAGATGAATACTTCTATTTATTAAATTTTTAAATATTTCTCCAAAAGAATTCTATTGTTCTATAAAATTGAGTCACAGTGCAACTTTTAACCTCTCTTGAAATTGTTTCTTTAAATTAATACATTAAAATATGACAAGTCCTTTAGTAAATAAAATATGTATATTTGCCATGATGTTTTGAATATATTTGCTGATAATCCCCCTATTCTCAAACACAGCCTACTAATATTCCCTGAGAAATTATGTATTTCTAGCCACCAAGGAGAAAAAAATTATTCCACTGTTGTCAGTATGCTTTCTTGTTAAAGAAAAGGAAAAGAGATTTTATAAATCAACACTTTGGGGCTGAGGAGTGGTTCAAGCACTTGAGGTTAAAGTGCTTGCCTTGCAAATACAAGTCCCTGGGTTTGATTCTCCAGCACCAAGTAAAGCCAGGCATGGTGGTGTATGCCTGTAATCCCAGCACTCGGGAGACTTAGGCAGGAGGTTGCCATGAGACCAAGGACAGCCTGGGCTCCATAGTGAGTTCAGGAACATACTGGTCTACACAGTGAGACACTGGCTCAACGGAAAAGAAACAAATAAACAACAACAACAACAAACATAAATAGTAAAAGGTTGTGTGTAAATAATGATGTTCCCTGTTCTTGGTAAGCCATCACAGTAAGGAACATAGTGAACTTAACCCTTAAAATACGGGACGATTTTTGTCTTTTTTAAAGCAGCTTCCACCACTTGGCCATACAATTCTTTCTTCTTTGTCTTCCACGATCTGAATTTTTCTTTTCTTCTCCTACTTCTGCCACTGAACTTGGTGGTGAAGAGGTCTTCCAACAGACACAAGTCAGGAAAATCATGGGTAAGAGAAAACTGTAGAAGGACTTTGATTTTTCCCCATTTTATTGATCTGTATAAGTGCAAAATTTAAGGTTTACAATGAAGTTGAGCATTTTGTGCACATATGTATCTTGTCAAGGTGACAAGGACTTTCCTCCTCTCCTTTCAACCTTCCCCATCCTACCGCCCCTGGTTCACTTTGTTTTTCATTTTAAGTTCTATGAGATAGTTGTGATGATCAGGGTTTCTCGTATCAGAGTGACCATTCGATGTTTCACCTTCTGCTTTTAACTCACTTCACTAAGCATGATGTTCTCAAGCTTCTTCCATTTGCCCGCAAAAGCCTCCACGCTGTTGGACTTTATAGATGCATAGTATTCCATTGTGTATAAATAGCCATCACAGACCAGTGGATACACAAACCATGGTATTTATACACAATGATTTTTTTTTTGAAAGATGAAGATGAGTCAGCAAAAATAATCATTAAAAGGAGACTTTGTGGTCACCTAGTCGAGTACTTATCCTCACAACACATCCAGGCATTTCATACTTGGAGAACACCGCTCAGCCAAGTGCAGCAACCAGAAAAATACTAGCCCACATCACACGTACATCTGTTCAAATTCATCTGAAATGACATTACAGGAGTCACTTGAAAATCAGCAGCAGATGCTAGTGTACACTAAATATCAGATTCCTTTTTTTCCTGGAAATCTCGCTGACAGGCACTACTTGTTTCATTAGTAATGGTGCAAGGTTTTAATTATTCTCCAACAGTGGCTCTAAAGTGTCCCTAGACCAACAGTAAAAGCTTCAGGGAAGTTGTTAAATATATTTTGAAGCCCATTCTAAAAATATTTAATTTGCATACCTGAAAGGGCCCAGCAATTGATGTTTTAGCAAGCCTTTGGGAGTGATTATTAGTCATACTAACATTTATAAATTATCTCTGAGGATGCAAACTAGTGTGTGTGTGTGTGTGTGTGTGTGAAATTTTATGGCAGTAGAAGAAGAAATTACATTTAGTAGTGACTGCTAAAAGAAAATAATTCATAAATAAATAATATTTCCAGAAGATTTTTGTATCAATTAAGTTTTTAATGGTGGAAATTTTTACAGGACACATGTTAATGTTTAGGTGGCCTATGTTAGCACTACATGCATGTTTCACAAAAACTGAGGTCAGTTCTTAATACTATCCTTTATGAAAAATGCACATGCTATATAGTGTGAAAGTATAGTTGAGTTATATAAATTTTATTCTTATAAATTAGACTGATTTCCTGATGCTTCATTTGAGTAAGGATAGACTACATATATGCTTGGTTGGAAAATAGAAAATGGGACTTGAAAAATAATTTTTAATTATATAGTTATAGATTATCTCTTAAACTCCATAATCTTTAGGTTTTTACATCTATAAAATGCATTATGAGTTAAAGATTGCTGTACGTTGTGTCTGAAATATCTCCCAAAGTCAAATATCAATAGCTTACTGCGACTTTGGTAAAATTTAATGTGTAGAAATATTAAGAGGTGATGTTTAGCGGAAGAACATGCCTTGAGGGGGGAGAATGTTCTTGAGGAGAATAATGAGGCCTAGCTCTTTCTTTTCCTGATGTCTCTTCCTGTCCCTGTCATGAGTTGAAGAGGTTTGCTGAACTATGGATCCTCACAATGATGTATTGCCTTGACACAGACCCAGAAGCAATGGACCCAACCACCCACAGATTGAATCCTCTAGAACTCAACCAAATGAAACTTTCATCTTTTGAACTCAATGATCTCAAGTATTTAAATAAAGTAACAGAAAGACAAAAAATTACAGGAAATTACAATAAAAATGAGTAGTGAATGTTTAAACGGTCTTTGTTTGTTTGTTTGGAAGTCACCCTAAAATAAACAGTGATAATTGTTGGCATTTTTCTTGGCTTGTTTAGGAAACATGTATCACAATTGCGCTTTCCAGGTTCACTCATTTAAAAAGTCACTGATCCATATGCCAGCTTTGAATGGGACCTAAGCAACAAAAACATTTTCACCAAGTTCACACTGCTATACAAGTTGTTCAGTGAACCTTGAGGATGTAGAATATCTGGTCATATCTGAACTGTTCATCACAATGGATGGATATATAGACACTCATAAAAGTACTAAAACACAATTTTAGTGCATAATTCTTGGATTTAGTGTAATGTATGACTCATTCTGAAGATAATTCTTATCTTTCTAAAATATAACTTCACTAATAGGTTGTGGTTGATTCTAAACCCTTAATTTTGATGCATTAGGTGAGCAAACAGTGTGAATGTCACAAAATGAAATTCTCTAAGTTTGCAGGACTTAATTGGTGAGTTGTCCTGGTTGCCTGCTAAGTTTCAAAAGCACATTTTAATCCTATGAAAAAATAGATAATGTTTCTCAGATTAGTTTGAGTCATGGAAGGGGAAATAGTGTAAAAGCATGAGGAACAATAACAGCAACAACAACAGTAAAGAAGACGCACGTGTTTCACTCATGAAAATTACAAACAAAAATGAGTACTATGAAGATCCGTCTACAGCGTGTTGTCAAGAAAGTTCCAAAATAGGAAAAGTAAAAACAAACAAGTAGGTAAACTAACTCATTTGACGGACTTTAGCTAGCCTGGTATTGTTCAGAACCTAAAGCAAGAATAAAGATAGGAATGCGCAATTTACACATGAGAGAAAAGTTCAAGGTCTGTGGGTGTGGACACCAAAAACAGGGTCCTCCGCTCACCAGCACTGATAATTTTTCTGGCTGCTGCTGAGTATCTGATTAGAAAACAGCAGAGAACAGCGTTGTATTCTGATGTAGTCCCATTAGTTAAAACATCCGACTAGTCTCCTGCTTCCTTTTTGACTAGTTGATTATTTTACGGACTCTATGAAAAGACAAGTATTAATGTCAGTACAAATTTGCAGTAGAAGATTTAAGTTGTATGCTAGCATATTTATTATTTATTTTTCCTAATGTTCTTTTGTTTTTCATACACACACACAAAATGCTTGCTTGTGTGTGTGTGTGTGTGTGTGTGTGTGTGTGTGTGTGTGTGTGTGTGTGTGCTCAATGCACTGGAGGCCCAAGGCAAATTATCAGGGTGGAATCTGAGTTGTCCTCATAAAGTCTCAAATATTTCGCAGGCTACTGGGTCATGGGAACTCTATACTTATCACTGGTTTATCTGGTTAATGATTTTGTGTGCTGTCAGAAATGGCCTGATTTGAAGAATAGATTAAGAATAGATTCTTGATACATGTCTTGCTATATTTTGTGTCTTAAATATATTTCCAAATAAAGTATTAATGGTTTATTGAAACGTTGATAAAATTTACGGTGCTAGAAATTTTAATATGTGATGTGTAGTGAGAGGTCTTGTATTCATTGTAGAGAATGTCAAGGATATGAGACAGTGATATATTCTTGTCACTAGCTTTTTCTCTAGCATCATTTTCTTAATGTTGCCATGCCATCCATAGCTTTCCTCTGGCTAGCCCCTCTGCTGTATATTTTCACCATTTCTAGTTAACCAGGACCAGACTGAGATCTCTGAAACATGAATCAAATAAACCTCTCCTCTTTTTAATTGTAGCTATTGGGTATTATGTTCCAACTACAAGAACATTACCTAAATAGTTTGTCATTCTTGTATATTAATTTTTTCCTTGTCTGTTTAACTACCAAAAATACACAGTAAAATACAAAGAGTTGCTCTATTATAGGTACTCCAAGTACTCCAACTGCTAAATCACTTTAATTTATTCATTACAAAGAGCAGCTCTACAAATTTAAGATAATTGTGGCCAATTTTACCTGCCAAGATCTCAGTGTATCTCTTTGCCTCCTATTCTCTTGGAAAATGGAGATAATAGGAGAGATTTTTAATTTAAAGTTCAACAATATTTTAATATGTTAATTATACAAAATGCATTGAGTACATCTCTCATAGGGCCAGAGTTAAGAGTTGCCACATTGTTGAAAAGTCTAAGTCTTGAGTTTCTTCTGATACTCAAGGCACATTCAAAATCAAAGATCCTTGCCAGATTTTTGTTTTTTAGTTTTTATTCATAAAAGTCAGTGTGGAAATTCCTCAAAAAGTATGTATACTATTTGACTCAGGCCTACCACTTCTGGATATCTTTATCTTTCCAAAAGAAACAAAAATATCAGATAACAACGTTAGATGCATACTCATATCCATCGCAACATAACACTTAATATGTAAACCTCACAAGCAGCCACTATAACAACAGATGAGTGGATAAAGAAAACGCGATATGCACACACAGTGACATACTCTTCTGCCACAAAAAATGATAAATTTGAGTCGGAATAAAACAATGGGTGTACCAGAAACTATTTAAGCTAAGTAGCATGCATCGGGTACAGAAGCTTAAAAATTGAATGGTGCCTCTAACACGAGAAAAAAAAAAAAGTGGAAAGAACTACAAGAGCAAACTAAAAGAATGATAGTGGGGAAAACAAAAAATGTGGAGAGGAAAAGGAGATGCTAATGTATGAGAGGGTGAAAGGATGGAAAGAGAAGAAAAAAGGACGAAGAGTAATATGTGTACTAAGCAATTCCTCAAACTGAGTGTATCGCAAGTACATGTTAATACAAGGAATTTTTTTGTTTTGGAAAAAAATAATAAATCACCTTCTTTCCCCTAATAAAGAAAGTCTCATTTTGGGGTATACATAAAATATTTCAATATGCACCTTTAATTTTTGTGTTGGAAATAAATATAATATCTGATAAGCTCACTTAAGTGACCTACCAGCACATTAATCATTTTGGAAATAATAGCATCAACAATAAAAAAAAAATCTAAGAAAATTTAAACACCTCCAGCACACCATGGTACAGGACAGAGTTCCATTCCAAAGGGGCAGAGTGGGAGGACAGAGACGATGAGACAAAGCCTCCTTTTTAACAAAATGGAGCATCATAATATGTGCTTCACTGACACACATGACAGACTATTAACAAACGTCTTCACAAGAAGATTTCTACCAAGTGCCTTATATGGCTTGGTACGAATAACAATGGTCCCACAATGGTGTCAACAGTCCTGAATCTTTGATTACGCTAGGTTGAGAAATAAAAGTTGAAGATGAAATGTCCCTGGTGTAGAAGAAAATAGGGTGATTATACTAAATTATGAGCGTCACAAAAAATTACAAGGGTCCTTAAGAGTGGATGCACGGGAGGGAGGAGAACTGTTATAGAATGACAATGGCGCCAAAAGTAGAAACATGGTACGTTTCTCTTTGCAGATGAAGGAACTGCATCATGAGTCAAAGAACACAGGCAGCAGCTGGAACCCGACAAATGCAAGAACTAAGAATTGTGTCCTGGAGCTTCAGGAATAGAATGCAGATCAGCCAGTATGCTACTTTTTTAGATACTTTAGTATCTCTTGTAAGATGTGTCTTCTAATGACATGTGACTTAGGTTTTGTTTACATGGGAATTTTTTTTTATCTCTTATATTTGAAATGTTGATTTTCTGGATGGAATATTATTCTTCAGCATGTGTTCTCTCAACATGTGGGGTATGTCATTCTGCTTGAAAAATCTGGCCCGCCTTGCTTCTAAAGAAAACCCAACTGTTAATCTTCTTGAGAATCCCTTTGTAGGACAAGATCTCCTTTTTCCTACTTTGTTCAATATTTTCTCTTTGTCTTAATTTTGAAAACTGGCTATGAACTTTGTCTGCGTGAAAATCTTTTTAGTAGTCTGACTTGTATTTCTAAAATCACATTCATAGTTTTTCTCAAATTGATGAAGTTTTGTTACTGTTTTCTTTTCAAATATTTTTTCTCTCTCATTGTATCTTTTCTCTGCTTTAATTCCAACTAAGCCTGTGTAGGAACACCTGCCTATGTCTGAGAGGTCTTGGAAATATATATTCCTTCATTCTTTTTTTCTCTCAATGTTCTATATTCTGTATAAGCTCAACGGGCCTCTCTTCAAATGTATTGATTATCTCAGTCCAAATCTGTTGTTGAGTCCTATAATCAGGATTTTACTCATTATTTTATTTTTTACCTGAGGTATTTCCTTTATTTTTTCCATTTTTTAACTTTGAGCTTTTTTTTTTTTTTTTTTTTTTTTTTTTTTTTTTTTTTTTTTTTTTTTTTTTTTTTTTTTTTTTTTTTTTTTTTTTTTTTTTTTTTTTTTTTTTTTTTTTTTTTTTTTTTTTTTTTTTTTTTTTTTTTTTTTTTTTTTTTTTTTTTTTTTTTTTTTTTTTTTTTTTTTTT
>PVKB01000740.1:102353-177375 GCA_004027205.1 Ctenodactylus gundi | reverse complement strand
CCTTCATGTGTTGGTTACATGTATATATGTATTTATTATCTCAAAAAGTTTGAAAACAACTTCATTTTAAATAATATATTCTGACAATTCTGGAAAACTGATCTCTGTCCAGCACTACCAGGGTGCCTTAAATTCAAAAGATATTTACTTCTATCTCCAACCAATAAATCTCTTAGCCTGTGACAAGTGTGTGATTATGTGTATGTGTGTGCTCACTCAAACATGCATGCATTTGTGTGTGTGTGTGTGTGTGTGTGTGTGTGTGTGTGTGTAAGTGCATGTGTGTAGTTTATAGTGGTGTGTAGACACACTTTTACTTCCCCAGTATATTGATGACACCTTTGTCATCGTGTCTTCCTTGGCAAAAGCTTCCCAATAACAAAGAGGTGGTAGATTTGAGTCTCCTAATGCCCTTCTGGATGATGCACACAGTTCTGACAGCAAAAGTAGAAAGGCTGGTAGGTCTTACATAATATACTGTAGCTTCAAGTTCCCCACAAACATCCCATTTTTGATTTTTGTTT
This sequence comes from Ctenodactylus gundi, assembly GCA_004027205.1. Taxonomy (NCBI): domain Eukaryota; kingdom Metazoa; phylum Chordata; class Mammalia; order Rodentia; family Ctenodactylidae; genus Ctenodactylus; species Ctenodactylus gundi. The sequence goes on along the minus strand of PVKB01000740.1, from coordinate 176,851 downwards.
TGTTTTGTTTTGTTTTGTTTTGTTTTGTTTTAAACTTTCCTCGTTTGCCGCATATCTGTCTCAATGAGCAAAACTTAGGGAATGGAGGTCTTAAGTAAATACGACCTCCGTTTTCCGGTAATTCCGTGGGTGGGGTGGTTTTAATAAAGGAGTTTTAAAATAAAATTTTAGACAAACATGACTATTCTCAAGGGATTGGATTTTTGCATACAATGAACTAGTTTTTCTTTTTCCATTCTAAAATGAGCTGCTTCAAATACTTTTATGGTTTGAGGTTGTTTATTTTCAAGGACACTACAAACTTAAGTAGAGGAAAATAAGATTGAAATAATATTTGAAACATTGTTTTGAGTCATTGTTTCCAAAGTTTTGAACACAAAGATTTTTTTTTTTTTGGGGGGTGGCGATGTGTGAGGAAGGACTTGGAGTTGAACTCAAAATTCTAATTACTCTATTTCTTATTTATAATTATTTATTTAGATTCAAGGTCTTGTTAAGTCTATAGACTGTTAATCCATGGCTGCTAAATCCACTCACAGTTAGCATTTGGCTCAGTCTTGCAATCCCCGATTCTCCTTACCTGAGCCTCACCAGAGTGACACGCACCACCATTATGACTTGAGTGATATGTGATTTATATTTTACTTTTTATAAAGGAATTTTAGGAAACGACACTATTAGGAATGAATGATTATGTCTCTTCCTGATATATTGTGGCATTGTCCCTAAAGTGGTGAAATTTGGAAATGAGGCATACTGCAGCTATTTTACTTGGCCAAATTTTAGTTAGACTTCTTAAACTTGTCCTAGATTCATTTATACACTTCCATATGTAATCCAATTTTAGCTAAGAACCTTCCACCCGGATTGCAGATCTTCTATTTATCTCGATCCTCATCCAACAGCGCAGCACTCGTAACATTTAACCGCTATTAATTGTCCTCAGCAAAAATACTGTTAGGTCAATTTAGCTTGACTCTCCCCACTTACAATGTTTCTGCCTAGCAAATTCAGTCTCTGACTCCCAATGTGTATCTCAAGTAACTCTCAACCATTGCCAAAATATTTACAAAATTGACATGGTAATTATAGCAGCCTTTCTGCTGTTATTACTGTTGCTGTTATTTAAAGGCATTCCTCTATAGAAATTTTTGTTAAAAAGAGACAATATAAGATATAAATGCTTCATTTTTCTAAATTCACAACAAAAATTGATGGCAAAACAAAAACAATAGCAAATTATTTAAAAATGTAAAGCTCTATAGAGAATACTTTGTAAGAGAGAAAAATATACAAATGATAGAAGTAAATGCACTTCATAAAACAGGAGTTACTTATTAACTAAATCTTTCTACTTTGGGCATTAATAAAATATCTTTACTGAATGGCTGACTATAATTCACCAAAATTCCGTCAGCTTTAAATGGATTTATGGTTGATTGTACACATAAATCCAGAATATATAGGTAGTTTGAAATTTTAAAATCATATGAATATGGATTAAAAAGCTAGGGATCACTCAATCCCTTTGTATTAATTTTTTCTTCTATTTAACAGATGACTAGAAATCTAGATAATGGAAGTTGCAAAATATTATTATGTCACAGTGTCTTGTCTACAGCCCTGTGTGCTGGAGTAATAAACTAACTTGCTTAGAGACCTGAGAAAATACTTGGAAAAAAACTGCTAGTATAATTTTTTTATAGCATCACCCAGAAAAATTGTAGTTACATGAGACGTGCTAGCAGTGAAGCACAGAACCCAGTGGTAGCGGCTCGACCTCTAATCCCCCTAAAATTCCAGAAGGGAAGGCGGGGCAGAGTTTTTTCAAGGTTTGGCATGCTGGGACAGACACAACATTGCCAAAGATAATATGAGGCATCTGGTGGTGGCTTGCTGGACTACTGCACCCCACAGCGGGCTGTTAAACACTCAGTTATTATGTAAAGTAGGTTCCATATTGATAAACTACACAGCTATCGCATCGTTAGCTTTCTTTGCTCTATGTTACGATAAGCATCCTGAAGACCACAAGACAGAGAGAGTTTCAACAGATTACACTAGTTGGCTCAGTCCCCTCAGTTAATCTTTAAACAAAATCCCCGATTAAGCACTCTGTAGTAAAAAAGGCCCCACGCTCAAGTAGAAGAGGGCCAGCATCCGCACCCTCTCCGCAAGCATGATACAGCAGGCTGGCATAGCAACAAACTCAGTGTTTTCAGCGTTTAAAGGTGAATTCCTTTCCCTCTTCTGCACATGCTCAGTGAAACTATGACATGATCCACAAGGATATAAAACTGAGTACACTGACAAAGCTAGCTGTGTGTTCCCTGATGTAGGCCCCCGGGGCTTTCCTTCAGTAAGGAATCTCACACACTCAGAATATTTCTCCTTGACTTGGCAAAACTTTTAGGAATGCAAAGGGGCATTTCTGGAGACTCAGGTCTACATGCTCTAGATTTTCTCAGGGATGATCCTCCTAGATTTTTGTGGACCAGGAAATTGATATATTTTAACTGAGTTTGTGGATCTGGAACTTTATATAGTAAATATTTAATTTTCTTTCCTGGATGTTATCATTACATAGAAAGTCCTCCAACTCACTTGGAGAGAGGAGGATGGCTCCTGAGACCCGGGAGGTAAACAATTAACAGGTGCACACGGTCAGCAAGGCCAGGTAGAGCCTCAGAGCAACTAGCCATGCAGCTGCGCAGTGTAAGCGGATCCACAGGTACGGCTCATGTTACTGTCCTCCCCCGCCTGTGTGGGGATGTTCTGCCTTGAGCACCTCAGAGCTCTAGGCCGCAGGGAAGGGAAAAAATCAACGAAACTCCAAGAGAACTGTAGCTGCCCAGGAAGGTGAGTCCCAAGAGGCAGTATAAAATTTCTATGATTTGTCAACTATCCTGGGAGAAATACCCCAAAGGGAGAAGGACATTATATAAGGCATCTGCATTTTTTGGTGAGGTGACTGCCTTGAGAGAGCCATGCTTTTCTAAGTATCCTCTCATCCACACCCCTCTATGTAGCCCCTCACTCACACTCTGATAAGTAACCTCAATAATCACCAAGTTAGACTTTGCTGGAACTGTTGCTTTGCTTCATTGACTGTGTCCTATCTGGTGTGAACAGACATTTGTTCAGGTCTCACCAGAAAGAGTTCAATGAAGCAGTTATGATGTTTCAATATCTTCAAATAGAAATTCCCTCCTAGGGCTAATACATTTTTACAGATAAAAATATGAGGGACAGGAACATTTATTTGAGATGCAAAATAACCAATCCAAATCTATATCTACCATACTGTCTCCTATACCCTAAGTGAAAATATTCTTCTACCTCAGTCATCTCAGGACTGAGAACCCAGCACTGGAAATGGTCCCCACCGCCTGAACCTTGCCCAAATTATTCAAACTGGCCTATTGGCCCACATAGTGTTCTCATTCTTTTCTCCTGTTTCCTCACCACATTTCTAGGTAGACTTGCATGACATGGTCTGCTGTTGACTCTATAAACTATGAGCATGCTGTAGCATTTTTTTCTGAGCCCCTCTTTTCTTTCCTTTTGTGTCTCTACCTTTCCTTTCTTGGAGAATTACAAAACAGAATCATTGGGTAAAATTAAGGTTTCCACTGATTTTATCCCCATCTTGAGGATTAACCACTACACATCTACTCTGTGCACCCTCAGGTTGTTGACAGAATTTGCTTTCTTGAGGTATTTCTTTTATATTCTTGTTCTATTATTAGCTGTCAATTATTTCTTATTTAATATTTCTAGAGGTCACTCTTAGGTCCTTAGTATGAGGCCCTCTCCAGAGGTCTTTTCACATCTTGTCAATTAAAACATCCTCAAGGCTAGTAGCAAAATTTCTCTCCTGTTTCACATCTTTCAGAAAAGACTGTCCATTGTGAAGAATAAACTTATTAGATAAGGCCGGCCCATAGTTCTGAATAATTTAAATTTACTGTGTCAAGACCTAAGGCCTGTGCTATGGTTTGGACCTGGGGTGTTCCCCAAAACCTCATGTGTTTGGAACCATGTGCTATTGACATGTGGGGCCTACCTGGAAGAAGTAAATGCTCAGGACTGATCTGAAAGGATTGTGTCAACTGGTTGTGATGGGGGTGTCAAGGGCAGAGCTTTCGGGCGGGTGTTTCTGATTTATATGCCAGGAGGTAGCGGAGGGTCACTGACACTGGGAGTGTGGCAGCTTAAATTAAGCAAAGGAAGAAGAAACATTGTTCCAGCATCTTTCTGGGAAGGATCTGGACTTCCCTGAGTTTCCAGATGTCGGTTTACTCCTGTTTCACTTGGCTTCTCTCTGCAATGCTGAACACAGCTCTCTACCCTCTGCCATGTGTTTCCATGTTGCTGGTTGCTTATGAATGGACTGCAAAACCTTGTGGAACTGTGAACTGAATAAATCTTTCTTACCTTAAGTTGTGGAAATTGGGTAGTTTGTCACAGCAATAAGAAAGTAGCTAAGACACCCTGGGAGTGTCCATCATATGTATAGGGTTTGCCACAGTCAAAGGATGGTTGCATGGGGCATCTACACCAGGAGTAAAGTTGGTGAGTACCATCTTAGAATTCTGCAACTCATGCTGTATATTCCCTATATATAACTACTATAATTAATATTCTTTCTCTCACATATCAAGTTATGCAGAGAGTCGCTACCTGTCATGCTGGCAATAGCATATGTAGGTACAGCAATGCACATGCATGCACAAATACAAGTAAACCTAATTGGTGCTGAATCTTGAGTTCTCAACAGATAAGTTGAAACAGAGTTTCTGACAAGAGACATTAATTAGAGTTAAATATCAATAATAGAAGAAAAACAAGAAGGATCAGCAGAATAAGTTGGAATTATGCAGGCCCAATCATATTAACCTAAATCAACCCGGTGGCAAAACCTGAATCATGTATTACCTAAAAAATTTCATCTTTTTAACTCAAAACCTTTACTTTCAAGCTGGGTCCAGTGGCACAGGCTTATAATCCCATCATTCTTGAAGACTGAGAATGAAGGATTACAAATTTGAGCCCAGCCTAGGCAATTTAGTGACTTAGCAAGACGCTGTCTCAAAAATTAAAATAAAATTTGAGCTGGGGTTATAGCTTAATGTCAATGCTTAGGGGCTTCTTATCCAGGACCAAACAAGTACCCTTTTCTCTTTTACACAAATTGTAATGATTGATTTGTACCCAAGCTTACCAATAATTATGCTTTCTAATGGAAGAATACCTTTGCAGATGAATGAAGTATTACCGCAAATTATTATCAATGTAAAAATTAATAAAAATACTTAATGAATGTGGTATTTTTTGAGTATAGTTCCATTCAGTTGATGATCTCATTAACAAATGTTCAAGTATTTTGGTATATCTAAGTAGTTTCAATGACAATCTGAAAGATATATATTTAAACAAATTTGTGATTTAGATTGATGAATTCAAGCAAATTAAAAATTTCTCTATATGAAATTGAAAAAATTTGCTAATGTTAACTGAATTTATGAGTAGAAGGAGATACTCATTCTATTCTTTTTAATTTGTATAAGTTAATGTATTAAAATAATTTTTAAATTGCACAAAAATACAATATAAAATATACTGAGGGTTCGGGATATATAAATACACATGTAGATATCATGTTTCATGTCAAATTGTATGTAGAAAAGGTGATGATATTTAGTAGCATGATTGTTACAACAGTTGTAGTTGAATAACTTCAGAGACACATCGTCCATGTTTTCATATATACTGAATTTTGAGTTATGTATTATGACAGAGAAAGCACTCGACATCTGCTTAGCTAAGCCTGAGTGGGTGCTGAAGTGGGCTTTCCAGGCCCTGTCTTGAGTACTGAGGCGCTCAGTCCTATTGTATTGATTGTTAAGAACATCAAGTTCTTACTCTGCAAATTGCCCCCTGCGGGAAAGTAACCTCACTGAAGACTGTAACCTTGGTGAAAACAACAGGCTGTTGGGAAGTAATAAACTTAATTGGGAAGAATCTGAAAGACTTTCTGAGCATTAGGATCTCTGAATTGTTGGAGAAGAATATTTGTAAATAGATCAGAAATCAGCTTGTCTCTTTGTTCCATCCTGTTTCCTTCACACTTCCGAGTTTTTGTTACTAAGATATTACTTTCTAATACATTTCCTCAATAAACATTTTTTTTCTGTGTCTGTTTCCAGGAAACCTGGTCTTGGACACACAATATAGAGAACTAAGCTGACAAAATGAAAGAAAGGAACGCTGGTGGTAACGAGGACCACTTATTTCCTGTAAGACCTGGCTTAGTTTGCTCAATAGTTAAGGACTTTCAGCCCTGAAAAATCAGTGTTCATTTCCATGAGTCAATTATCTTCAGCATAGAGGTGGAGAGCACTGACACCGCAGGGTAACAGACCTGGGGTGAATGCTAGTCACAGCCTCACTAGAAGGGTGCCACCAAATTTCACTTTGATGATAACTTGATGGCAGTGGCAACTGAGCTGCAAGTACTATTAATAATCATTTCAATATGAATATGATAAACTCTGCATAACTTTAAAAAGCATATTAGTGGTCATAGAATCTTGTAAGTTAAGCAAACTCTTAATTTTTTTGTTATAATATAGAAGGTATTTGAGGCAGGATGTTTCAAATTTGAGCTCAGTTAGAGCCATTCAGTGACTGAGTATGGCTCTGTCTCAAAATTAAAATTCAAACAAATGAAAAAAAAAAAAAAATGGGAGCCAGTGATGTAGCTTAAAGTGAAGGTCCTTGGTTCACAGTATCATAATAAATAAATAAACAAACAAATAAATAAACTTGAGAACATCATGCTTAGTGAAGTGAGTCAGAAGCAGAAGGTGAAACATCGAATGGTCTCTCTGATATGAGAAACCCAGACCACAACTCCTATGGAACTTAAGAGGAAAGACAAAGTGAAACAGGTGGGGAGGGGGAGGGACAAAAGGAGAGCGGGAAAGCCCTTGTCACCTTCACAAGATAAGATGTGCACAAAATGCTCAACTCCACTGTAAATTTTGCACTTGTATATATCAATAAATGAGGAAAAATACAAACAAAATTTATCTTAAAGTTATTTAAAGTTCAAATTTCCATAGTTTTCAAGCTTATTACTTTAACAGTGTTTGATTTAAAATAGTCTCCTGATCTTCTAGGAATACAAAAATACATAAAAATATGCCTAATAGATACGTAGAAATCTTTTGTCCTAACCATCTACCAGGTAAGTAGACCCTAAACGCTCACAGAAGTCGATTACAGTCTGCAGTCTGTTACATGTTACTGCAAAGAATAATGCCTGAAGTCCCGGACCGGGAGCACAGTTCATACACTTGGCGGGCTGAGATTACAAAATTAAAGCCGAGATGAGTAGAACATCTGAAATAAATTTCCACTAATAAGAAGTTCATCCTGAGACAAAAGCTCAGGAAAATACCATGAGAAGTACAACAGTGGCAAAGAAAACTGTTTAATACATTGAGATTGTTTATTGATATCCTCAATTATGTCCACGGTTTTCTAGCAGTGCCAACAGGACTGTAAAAAAAAAAAAAAAAAAAAAAAAAGGAAAACAAAGTCTACGTAACAACTCAGTTAGGTTTTTACCTAATTGAAGAAATACTTCCCTGTTGTATTTTTATATCAAATTAATATAGAGTAAATAAAACAGCAGTTTTATTTCCCTTAGCCATTATCATTAGTGCTGGGAAAACAAAATTAGTCATGTTTTGAAATCATTTGCCTTTTGCTATATATTTCTAGGTTTAAAATAGAATTTGTGTATTATCACAAGATTTGTGAAGGAGGGTTTTCTTTACTGGGCTGGTGGAGGAGGGTGGCCTATAAATCATTCAGATGGCTTTTTTGTTTAGGGCAACCAGTCAGAGGATTCTGAAACCTTACTGAGACCCCTTTCCTGAAAGATTTGGAGCCCACTGACTATCTAGGGAGTATGTCAATTTGTTGAAAGTGGGAGACAGCGCAGAGCTTTCACTCTGCATTGTTGACTTATGGGCCAGGAAGTAAGTGACAAACATGCACCTTGGGTGTGGCTAGCCCAACTAGCAGTTTGAACTGAGTAAAAGAGAAAAAAAAAAATCATTATTGCAGCCTCTTCCTGGGGAAGCTTTGATCTTGGCCTGTATCTCCTGACATTGGAATGCTGTTGCCTTCACTTCACTGAAGCACAACAGATTGGCCTTAGTCTCTGGTCTTCACCTTGCCCTTTGGACATCAATCCAGCAGGCTTACATCAGCTGTCCTGCAGTCTCCGAGTGATGTCTTTCTAGCCCATGACTGAGCAGCTACTGGGCCCTCCAGCTCTTCTACTTGCAGGTGGTCAATCTCTCCTCTCAGACTTTTAAACCCTCCAAATATATCCCTTTTATCTCTATAAATTCTATTAACTCTGCTTATCTTATAACCCTAACCAATAAGCACACCAAATAATTTATTAGCTTTTCTGTATTTCTTAGGTTATTGTCAATATTTTTCTGTTTTGTTTTAAAAGGTATTATGCTTAAATAATATTAAGTTTTCCGCTTATGGTATGTTGTGGATATATAAATATTTTACTGGAAAATAAAATAACTCAATTTTTTATTTCCATCTCTTTGAAACTAAGTCACTGCTTTTTATTCTTTGACTTCAATTACATTTTCTTATATGATAAGAAGAAAATACATAAACAACAGGAAAATGATCACATATTGCTTTGTTTACTATAATTTCTTAGTTTAAATATTTTTATTGCTGTGAAAATTGAGTGCTGCTAGCAGGAAATATCTCTCTACCTTGTTGTTATAAAGTAGTATGATTGTTGCTCTTGGACAATGAAAAGCAAACAAATACCTTATATTGATTTTATATATTTCATATATATATAAAACATGATTTTGAATGAGAAAATTATTGCAGTTTAAAAGGAGCAAAAGCAGAGGGAATTTGATCATAAATAACATGCTATATCTGTCATAGTCATTATTTAAATCAGACATTAGATTCAGCACCCACTACATCCCATTACATTTTTATTTTACATTTTGCATTCTTTTGCTGATTTTGATTCATCTTGAGTCTAAATTTGATGAGAATTATTTTTAACATATGTAAGTAATATGGCAACAAAATATAAAATCATGTAATTAAACAGATTTTTACTTAACACTTAACCGCATCAAATTCTGTAATTTACCAATGAATTCTGAACTACTGGTGTTTGTTAAGTTACGTCATTTATTACTTCTGCCAAAAAAGGGCATGAAGCCACTCACATCTTGGAAATGAGAGGGACTCGATATACTATGATCTGGTTGTTGATGTCACCCCAAAGGATGGGGAGTTAAAGTTTTGATGATCAGGAAGATAAGAATAATGGTAGAGACTTTAGACATGGGTGCCTACATCAATCCCTAGTGTTAGTTAATTAGGTCACTGCAAGGTATACCCTTTAAGAGGGCTGTGAACTCTGCTCCCTCCTCACCCCCCTCATCTAAAATTGCTTCCTGGCCACGAAGTGAAGAGCGCTTGGCTCTTCCATTAAATACCTTCACGACATAGTATCTTGCCAAGTAGAAAGTAATGGAAGAGATTCAATTATGTACTGCCACATGCAAAACTGCATGAGACAAAACAAACCTTTTATTTTTATGAATTTATTTTTCCATGCAGTAATAGTGATGGCAATCTGACTTAATTGATGAATTAAACATAGGAGTTAGGTCGTTGCTGAGATTCTCTACATCCAAGGATGAAACCCTTGGAATTGATTCACAAGGGGACATGGTAAAAGTTTGCTAGAGCTGGTTACACAGCAGTTATAGAATATTGTTTGCAGAGTTTAATAGCTGATTATGATGGAGGTTCAGAACACCAAAATATGGATAAGATCTCTATCTCTCTCTCTCTCTCTCTCTCTCTCTCTCTCTCTCTAAGGCTATACTGATCAGGTTCATGGAAATGAAAATTCTATTGGGAGTGTCCTAGTGTACTACCTTTGTGAAAATATGGCAGAGAATTTGAATGAATTTGGTTAAAATCCAGGCACTTTATTAGAGGATGAGTTTAAAGGTGATGAGTGGTTTACCTTATGGAGGAAACCTAACACAAGAAATCAGTTTGGCTGTGACATGGGCATTACTACATTTTTTAACCCAAATTTACTCTGAAAACCAGGAGCAAAGAGATGAGCAGAAAAAATTTGAACATTTCTCAGTGCTCAGGGAAAAAAAGCATGTGTAAATATGCTACTACGAGCAGTGTTTACAGACACCCATTAAAATAATTCAAATGTTTTGCCTGATGGGTATCTCAGAAACAGGAAAGGCCCCAGTCATCACAGCTTTGGTGATATATGACAAAACTTGCTTACATGACTTAATAGTATTGTAGAAAATCCCCAGGGAAGGAGCCTTTTGGACTGAGCCTGAAATAGTCAACTTCTCGGGAAGCAGTCAACCTCCTTAACTGGGCCTGAAGCAGTTAAACTGTAAAACTGTTTTCCAAGGACCTAACAGACAGAGCCTCCTTGCTAGGTGGGCAGTAAGAGTAGGCTGATGATAACCTGAAAAATGCCTCAGTGTGTTCTGTAAAGTTTGGGTAACCCTATGAAACGGCTTCAGAAAAACTGCTACATAGATGCTTCTGAACTTCTTGCTTTCTTTCTAGTTCGCTGGGAGCCCAGCAAATAGTACAAAAGAAGCCTGCCCTTGAGCCCAGGGTTCGCCACCTTGAAGTGATCTAGGTGATGGCCCACTAGTGTAATAAGTCTTCCTCTCACCTCTGACCTCTCAGCTCTGAGTCCTGATGTTGCTGCACAGTCCTGCATGTCTAAGACTACCTGAAAAAATTCTTTCCTTTTATCAGTCTAGCAGGAAACTCAAAAGCAGCTTCATCCATGGTCTTAGTAGGGCCAAATAGAGCTCTTGTAGCTACAGACCAGGGCGTCATCCACATGATCCTAGTTTTCAGACCTTCAGAATGCGAGATCACAGAGGCTTCTTAGGTTTCAAAGGAAAGTATGGGAACTCAGTGTTGCAGTGTCCGAATCCCTAACACCAGCGCCCAGAATAATAAATCAGGAAGCCATGGAAACACAGTTGAGGCTACAAGGTAGATGCAGGAAGACAGGAGTGGCAGCGGCATGCAGCACCTGCCCGCACAACCTGCAAACAATGAGCGGAGCTTGGGAAGGAGAGTGCCCATGTGGGCCACAACCAGCAAGGGAATGCGTCTGGACATCATCAAGCCTTTTGGAATTCAAATTTTACCACAAAGTGTATTAGATAATAGACCACTAATCTAAAAATTTAATGTTTTCCTGTTGAGTTTCATTGTTGCTTTGGCCCAGTCCATTCTTTTTCTCTTTTTTTCTGCTGTTAGAAGTAGGAAGGTCCACCTTGTACCTGTCTAATTATTTTATCTTGGCATATGTAACTTTCAGTTTAGTTGTTACAAGCGCCACAACCTAGTTTGCCTGAAGACTGAAAGGAAACTTTGAAACTTTGAACTTGGGTATTTTAATATTGAGGTTAAAAGGTTGGGAATGAACTAAGTGAATTTTGCATTGCGAAATGGAAATCGACTTTTGGAAGCCAGAAGAAAATGTTATAATTTGTACCTTGAATGTTCACAAAATAAGGCCCATTGTTGAAGGCTTAGTGATCAGAGCAATGACACTGGGAGGTAGTGGAAATGATAAGAGTGAGGCACATTTAGGTCATTGGAGACAGGATTTGAAGAGGTTTGGGGCTGCAGCTCTTTCCTTTTTTTCTTTGGCTTGCTAATAAGCAGCTGAGTGGCTTTGCCTCGCTACTGTTCCCAAAATGCACTGCTTCACTCTGGGCCCAAAGTCAACAGGAACCACACAGCCTTAGACACAAATTTTCAAAGCTGTGAGCCAAAATAACCTCTTGTTTTTGTAAGCAATTGTCCTAGGTATTTTATTATGATTAAGGAAAGCTAACAGAATATGGTCAGCTCTCTTTACTCATATGAGAATGAATCTGTATATATCTGGATTTAAAAGAGAGGAACTATCCCATACTTAAAATTATATTAGCGTATAGAGAAAAGAAACATCGTTTTTTTAGCATCTGATTCTTTCTTTCTATTTCAGCTGATGAGAAGTAAGTTATTAAAATTTTCCATCAGGTTTTATTCTCAAAAGTAGTCATTTACCAAAGAAGATAATTTAAAAGGAGGAAAACAAAACGATTAAAATTTGAATGAAGCACCTCTCTATGCATAAAAATCCTCTGTTTATTTCTTTGAAAGTGGACCTTGCATGGAGCATTTATAATTCTGGCCCCTGGAACTCTAATGTCACTATGTAGGTGGAATTATTTTCTCAGCCCATGTCCTTAGCTTGAAGACGGTGGTCCTCACACTTCATTCAAATAGGTCATTCTCTGTCCCTTCTATCTCCTCATGTACTTATGTAGACTCCAGTCAGAAAGGTTTTAAGCTCTGTCTTTGTAATTCCTTTACCCCTCAATTTGGTCACATGGTGAATTAAGACTTCAACATATGAATTTTTGAAGACATCATTCCATTAAAAAAACACTCTGTCAGAGTTAATATAACCAACCCAAATGAGAGAAGGAAACGTTGAAATAGTATTTTCCATCAGATAATGGTGCAATTTTCTTCTAGAGTAAGTAAGGACAAGGTAGAAAAGATGCTTAGAGATTCTGTTTTCTTGCTTTAGTAATAGAAAAATGCAATTACTCAGCCTCCTTGGCAATAAACTTTGGTGGAGGGTTCTATCTTTTTTGCTTTCTATCTTACAAAATTTGTTGGCAGAGAAGAGTGCCAAGGCTAAAAATACTGGGTTTTTTTCTTTCTTTTTCTGAACATAGACTGATCTGATAAAAAAAAAAATTTGATCCAGCATATGGTTTTAAGAGATCTGGGAAAATGGAAGAAGGGAAGACATCAATCAGGATCCTGAGTCCTTGTAAGAAAGTGTTTGGCAACGACATCTTTGTCTATGGATATAAGATGATATTTATTCTGTTGAGTCACTGAAACTTTATGCCGCTTGTCATGACAATTTAATTATCAAAAATAATATGAATATAATGTCTTCAACTACAGTGTTTCCATAACAAAAATAAAAAAGAATAGTGTTACTTGAATAATTAGGAGATGGAAGCTAAAGAAACTTCTGTTTTCAGGAAGATGGACATTTATATAAGATGGCAGTGAATCTTTGCATGAATCGCCCTTTCCATTCCCCTACCATAGGAATCAGATCATAAACATAAAAAATTTCACTGATGTACAGAAAGTAGGTGGAAAATTAAAAATCATTGTGTGTCTGGCAGATTGCTGGCTGTACTTGGGAAGATATTCTCACAAAAGATAAATTCTGAAAATAATTGATTAGTTTGCAGACAGAAGTGAAACAAGTAAATTGGATATCCTGGATATTTGCAAGTGACTGAGTTTTCATCAATGAAGGATCATTAAAATACAATCTGTCAAGCAATGAAACTTGATTGGAGCATGTATTATGATTTAGATCTAAAATGTCCCCCATTGTATTATGTGTTACATGTGGGGCTCTTACACAGTGATTGTGGAAGCATTAAACTCATCAAGGGCTCAATTGTTCATAGGCTCATATCTAAATGTAATGTTTGGAGTAGGGGTCTGGTTCCAAGGTGATGAATTCCTGAGGCTGTGATGTAAAGGAGTATATTTTTCCCCTAGCTACTCTCTTCTTTCTCTGCTTTCTGCATGCAAGGAATTCAGCACTTTTCCTCTCTGGTGGTGTCTTTGCACCATGACATTTATGTGTTAGATGGCTTACCATGGACCGAACACTCTCAAACCATGAGTAAACAAATCTCTCTTTCTTTATGTTATGAGAGTCACATATTTTGTCCTAGTGTTGAAAAACCTGAATAACATGTCTATTAAAAAATTAACTCTTCATAGCAACAATCATTTAAAGAATGTAGCTTTTCTTTCAATATGTAACTTAGCAGAAATTAGAAGATAAAAAAGCATGAAGGCTAATATTATACCTGATAAAAACCTATATATATATATATATATATATATATATATATATATATATATATATACTCAAAAACAAAAGCAATTAGATATTTATCAAAATGTTGCCAAATAAACCCCAAATTTAAAGAAATTAAAATAAATGATTTGTATTTATCCTAGAACTTAAATTAACTTTGGGTCTTCAAACTTGCAAGAGTTTTGGACAAGTGGAAAGTATTGAAAAAGGACATTCCCCCAAAACAGAATAAATAATAGAGACTGCACATGATTGTGCTTAACTAAGGACAATAGGTTATATTGTCTGAATGTCTCTCAAAATTCATATTTTGCAGCCTAACCACCAATGTAGTAGTAAGTTATTAAGCCTTTATCATGTGATTATTGGGCTTAAAAAGTGAATGAGTAGGTAAGTTTACCTGTATTGTCTTTTGGGCCGCATATCAGCACAGCATTAGTGACCCCTTGAGGATACAGAGATCATCTTACAAGTGGAGACTAAGTTCTCTACAGACATCAAAAGTGCTGATGACTTGACCTTGAGAAACATGTTTCCAATCTTTATAATCTGCCAAATGGTCTTTTTTTTTTTTAATAGCAGCACAGGAAAAAAAAAAAAAACAGTGAACAGATGAAAAAGAAATTTTCTCCCTGTCCTCCAGAGCAAGCTGCACAGTGGTACCGTAGTACTCAGCTCTTGTGGCCCCTTACTTACCTTCTTCTAAATAAACGGATTTGTCAGGATCACTCGCTTCTTTTTCATACAGTACATTGTGTTTGGTGTAGAGACTTCTTGTTCACAATGTGTTATTCTAGATATTATGATTAAAATCACATATAAATCAGAAAATTCTGGGTTTCACCAGCATATAACTTGGTAGGATTTCGTGTTCCTCTTTGTTTTCTGGTAGACTATAATGTGTGTGTGTGTTTGTGCCTGTGTGTATGTGTAAAATAAAAAATAAGAATTAGATAATGTCATTGCCAAATGTTTGGGTATAAGAAACTGCACAGATGCCTCAGATCTCATTCGTTTTTTGGCTTACAAAAGAAGACTATGTTTCCCCAGATTTTCTTGAAGTTACATTGGACCTTTTATTTTTATTTATTTATTTATTTATTTATTTATTTATTTATTTTTGTTTGTTTTGGTGGTACTGGGCATTGAGCCCAAGGCCTCATGCTTACTGTAGGCAAACTTTCTACAATTGATATGAATCCCCAGCTGTTTTTATGTTTCTTTTATTTTGAAGCAGGGTCTTCTTAAGTTACACAGAAGCTGTATAGTTCAATCCCCTGGCACAATTTTTAGCAAATAAAGGTACTAATTGCCGACTTTCCCTAATTTTGCGGCTTTATCTAAAATTCAAAATTTATCTAAGACTAGAAGGTATCTTTAACTTTCTTTTTATAATAAACACGCTCTCTTACTACACTGACAAATATCTTGATAAGTTTTTGAAATATTGGATACTGCCTCCACGGCTTGGTTTTATCATCATAAGTTTTTGTTTTGCTTCGTCTTTTTCTTGAGGTATTATTCCAATAAATGAATGCCTGCCTGGCTTTTTTTTTTTTTTCTCTTCCAATGTCAGTGGGTAATTTTGTTAATTTTTAGACCTGTGAGTTAAAACCTAAAGACACCACTTATGCTAAAACGTGGATGTCAGAACAATTTTCGTGCAATTTCTGCTAAATTGTACACATTTTCAGAAGCTGAGACTCCTTAACAAGATTTACTTTATTTCATATGCACTTTACCCCTATCACTTGACACAGAACAGATCCAGACGTGGTGATCAATTAATATCTGGCAAATCAAGGAACACGTGTTTCGGTTACGTTTTACTGGAAGAAGAAGAAGAAAAAAAACATGATCATATTGTCATCCATTATGTTTAGAGAGAGATGAACTTAATAGTCTACATGAGAGTGCTTTTGTTAAGTAATACTAAGAAGGATAAGTAAGTTTCAATGTCTGATGATATGATTATATACTTTTAGTTAATTGCTAGAAGATGAAAGATGCCGTATCTCTTGGGATCCTGCATAGGCCAGGGTACAGAGATATCAAGAACACACAGAGCATGGTAAAACAATTGCACTGTGAGAAGAAATTATAAAATAAGTAAATGCTATAAAAGTGCTTCCTTTGATTCTTGGCTTTTCTTTATGAATACCAAATTAAACAGATAAAATTGTGACATTAACCAGAAGGTAGAAGTAAAGCAAAATGAAATGTTTTTTTTTTTTCCCTAGAAACTTTAAAGTGGTATTTTCTATAGAACACAAGTTTTTGTGATTAATATTGTTACACCCAACCGAACAGTTATCTGGGGTTCTTAAAATTCACACCAATTTGGGATCTTAACATTCACTTAACAATAATGTCATTCTGTTAAAAATACACGTGTCAAAAGTAACATGAGTTTCTGTGCTATATCCAGAATACTAAACATCAGTTAATTCAATACAAAAGTTTCTCAGAAAACTGATATTGTAAAAATTTTAAAGCGCTAGAAATAGCTCTATCTCCACGATATTATCTTTCCATTTCAATTCAGCCAAAGCAGAATATGACTGCACATTAAGCCAGATCCATCTGATTATCTAACTGATGCGCACTGACAGTGACAGGAGTAATGTGATGGCAGAAGTCTAAATTCTGGCTCTTCTTTCAAAATTATCTCTGAATTTTATTTAAATTGAAATTTGTTCTTGCGGATCAGTAAAGATATAAGTATGGCAGCGTTTTTAGTGGTAAGGCTCTTGCAAGTTTTGATTGTTTTGAGATATCCCCATTCTACCGCTCTGGTTACCTAGGTAACAACTGTGTCAGAATGCCAGACTCCTCTAATCGGAGTTCCACTTTACTGTCTCATATTTGCTTTATCGTTTCTAAGACGGTTGACAATTATTAGCCTACAAAATTCGCAGTAGAAATGGGCTAGCTGGCTTTGCCACACCGGGGTGTTCCGGCTTCTCGCCTGTGTCTTCTTATGGTTCCCATGTATATAGCTTCGTTTTGTTCCTCACTCCTCCCCACTGATTTGCTTCCAAGAAGTGCTTATTATTCAGGAACATGGTTTATTATGTTGCTGATGCATCATATTCAACCGGCTATGAAAATTAACTGCAGTGCATGCTCAGCAGCTAATTCTCAAACCCAAAGTTTTTGGGGATAGGCTGGTCACCCATAGATTTCAAAGACAGGAAGATTTAGTCAGTTTATTGCTGACCTTTAGTGCTGTTTTGTGAATGCTTTTATGATGTCTTTAAACTAGTTTGTAAATAGTAGATTTACAGCTAAAACTCTGTTGCCTACTACCTTCAGGGTGGAGAAAAATGCATTCCTGAGTGGGGAGGTGAGACTAATGAAATTCCACCAGAGTAAGGGGACTGTTCAGTGCGCAGTCAGGAGAACGCATAGCTTCTTACAAATGGATGAGAGATTTCAGAGATACAGAAAAGCCGTTGATTGGAATCTACATACCTCTGACATATAGAAATGTGGAGAGGGACCAGAAGGATATGCAAATAGCTTTTGAATATCTCTCTCAGGTTTCCCCTGCTTGCACTCCTGGTTAGCACTACACCACCCAATTTTTACAATGGGGTTAACCAACTACCTAGAGAGGTAACCAGGGCCAAGACATAACAAAGAGAACAACTATGCTTTTAGATTTGTTTACTTTTATAATCAAAGTAAAAAGTTAGTTATTTCTATTGTGATAAAATTTGCTTTGTCAGTTCTTTTTTAAAGTTTTCTGCAGTGATGACTAATAACCTACTACTAAACACCTGGAGGGAGCCAGGCATGGTGGTTCATGCCTACAATCCCTGCACACAGAGACACGAATGGGAGTTCAAGGCCAGTTTACACTTCATGTAGGGACCCTATCTCAAACAGCACCGGAATAAGTTATGAGGCACATACAGCATGATGATTTACCATGATGAAAGAGGCCACACTGGGAGCTTCTTCCAGTCCTGACGTTGCCTCCATGGCTTTCCTTATGCTCTTGACCTTTCAGTCTATAGATATTTATACCTAATATTATAAATTAAATCAAGTAGTTTATCTTTCTTTGTCCTTTAGGGAACTTCAGAATACCACTTTTCATGTATATACATCAATGTGTGTATTTATGATAAATTCAGTGACTTATTTGGTATCTTGAAATATCTACTTGATATTCCTAGTTTATTGCAAAATTAGCATTCTGTTTACTGTAACTAATATGTGCTAGGAGTATCACGTATTCTTTCCATGTCAATTTTGAGTTGTAATAATATAGTAGAAAGGAATTTTTTAGCAGACATAATAATTTCTTTCTGGCGATGCTAAAATAATACAAACTTCATAGGTTGTTTCTCTCTCTCTCTTTCTCTTTTGCTATTAGCTTTCAAAATTAACAAGCATGGTTTGTTTAAGGGCATTCTACTGCTCAACATACACCAGAACAAACAGTGCACATAGTTTTGTTTGTTTTTCATAAGCAAATGCATGTTCTTTCCTTGTCCAAGAGATTCTAAGTCAACAGCAGGATCAGGCACCTATTTATTTTCAAGGTCCCTAAGCCCCTGATAGGTTAACAAGGTTAAAAACCACTGCAGTTCACATTTCAGCTTCTCAAAGAATTAAAATAATTTGAGAATAGCATTATCTTTAATGAGAGGTATCTCATATACTTATTATCTAACTGAATTATCTACAAAGACAAAACAGGACATTTGATTCAGAAGAGACTTTTTTCTGATGATCATAAATTAAACTGTAAACAGTATAAAACAAAGTTAACACAGAAAAATAGCATTTTGTTTATGTGCATTACTAATATCGCTAAGAATTTAGAGAAAGATACCTATTCTTTTTTATTTATTTATTTATTTATTTATTTTTCCTGCACGGACACTGATTGCTTTGAAAACAATCTCAGTCTTTTTTGTTAGGTGATGCTTCTACCTAGCATGGTGTGATATGACTAAATGAGACCGTAGCAGCAGAAACAGCAAAAAGCAATGAAATGTAAGTCCTGGTGTTGTAGTCTTTGAAAAAAACATTCAAATACCACTGTCTGCTAAACACTGAAGACAGCATGCTTAACCTCAAATTCAAGGGGCAGGGAAGGACAGGCAATCCACCATTTCAGGGGCTGAGAGTTATTACTTGCAGTAAAATTATTAGGTTTTAAGGAAAACTACAGAGATATTGAAAAAAATACTTACAGTCAACTAGGTATCTTATGAATAATGTATATTATCTTCAGGTTTCTGAGCTATACAGTTCCTAGTACATTGTTAATATTTATATTCAGGTTGCTTTGATAATTCTATAATAGCGAAGTGGACATTCTGCTAAGCTTATAGCCAGAGCTTTACAGCTTTGTCCCTCTGTTATGCCAAGCAAAATGAATAAAAATGTAGGGCAAGTAAAATTGCAGGGATGGCTTGCAGACATCATCAGCTAACCTGCAAAAATATATATTAATTCCCCTAACAGAAAAGTTTCATTCATGAGGTGAAAATTTTCTCACAGGTAAGCATGACTTTGCCTGAATCCAGATAGCACATCAGCCGGTTACCACCAACTACCTGGGAATGGCCAAGGAACCTGAAATGTAATTTAGAATGAGATTATCCTTAAATCTCTTTCATTTGTAATATTTGAGGATTCTTAATCTTCTTTTGATACCTAAAACCTTCTATCCCTGTCTTTCCATATTTCAACTTTGAAAGGTGATGGTCTAATTTTGGCAAGATTCAAATTTTTGGATTGATACACATTATATGTATGTACTATCATGACTGTATGTTTTCTTTCTCAAATATGTTTCTTTTCAAAGCACATATGTTTTGACTACCTCATGACTCAAAAGAAGCCGCATCGTTACTTAGCTTGTTTTATTTCTTAGAGCAGCCTTTCTCTTCTACATTGCTTCTCCTTCTTGGCCCTCCTGTCTCCTGTGTAGTGGACTGACCAGAGGGATCAAACATTACAGTTGTAGAACATCAAAGCTTGCCCTGACCTGATAGAACTGTCACCCATGTTTCTTTGAGTTGGTTATGAGGTGACATAAGGCATGTCAAAAATAGTCTATTAATTCAGTGTATTAATATTTTCAGTATTATAACATTATTTTTGTTAGTCCCTTACCTTTATTATGTTGGAGTGATTTCTCTTCAGTTGATGAGGCAGAAATGAATTATTGTGTCTACGATAAAGATTGCAGGTGAAGTAACTCAGGGAGGGCCAATGCAAAAGTATGAACTGGAGGATTTAAAAAAAAAATCTCAGTAAACAAAAATGAACGCAAAATTTGATTCTAGAAAGAAAGAAAGCAAAAAAAAAAAAAATCCTTAATTATAGGCATTGTGGAAAACTGCAGCGTAGGAACATTATCTTAAAAATACCACTGCCTTTGAAACATATACCTCATAGTAGATAATGACATCACAGAGAGACAAAGTTGCAAAGGCATTGGCTCTTGTGTTGATTTGGGGATACTTATACTATTATATATATATATATATATATATATATATATATATATATATATATAACTTCTTTCAGTGCTTCTAATCTTTGTTTCAGTGTATCCTGGGCATATTAAACTAGAGATAATTTTAAATGTTTGATCACAGTATATTTTCTGTTTCATATCAGAGTGGCTAAGTTCTCTTAAGCAATCAAGTATGATCTTTCTGGCAGCATTATTTCTTGTTCATTATCAGATGACCTGATTTGAACAGAAGACATGATCTCTGCCTAATTTAATAATTTATAATGAAAATTGACTTATACAGCAATCAAACTGAGTTTACATGTTCATTTTTATCTTGTAGTTTTGCTACACTTGTTTATTACATCATAGTTCTTTTGTGAATTTCCTATCCTTATTCACTGTTTAGTTAAAAACTAAAACCAAAAATTAACAAAAACAGTTTTGTCATTAATTATCACCTGTTGAAACTCCACAAGAAATTCCTCAAATTGTGGCACTTTGACACACTGGATACTTCAAACTGAAAGATTTTGGAAGGTCTGAAAGGGAAGTTTCTCTCTTTCCTTCTCATACTTTCTGCATTAGTTTGGGTTTTACAAAAGGCAGAACTGACAGAATTTAAGCGATTTATTGGGAGGGCTTACAAGTCTGAGAAGAGAGATAGCCCAGTGTCCTGCACCATGGCATGAGTCAGCCGGAGGGTCGGATGGCTGCTCAGCCGCAAATGGAACACCCGTCTGGGGCTGCAGGGCAGCAGGTGAGAGTCTACTGCGGATCTTAGTTCTTGAAGAGCAATGGCAAAGACCAGAGACTGAAGATGTGCAACAAATAGACAGGTGCAAGTCAAGACTGGAGCAAATCTGTGACGAAGATCTGCAGCATGTAACAAGCAAGACGCCTCCGGAGAAGAGAAGATTGTGAACGCAAGAGCTTTCCCAGAAGGAAAAGCCGTAAAAATCTTTCTTCTCCCTTATTTTTATACAGTACGAGCTCCTGGTCAGGCCTCCCATATCTAGGGTGGTTGTTCTCCCTCATTTGCTCTCCCACAAATCACCCACACAAACATCCACACCCTACTCTGGGTGTGCTTCTCAATTGCCTCAAGTTGACATAATCTCTTCAGTGATCACACTTTCCATCTCCTGTTCCTTTAATTTTCACCTGAAGTCAGTCACAGATACCAGAATTCCTCACTCCCAAAACTGGTTATAGGACCTCTTTGTCCGAAGCCAACAAGGAACTTGAAGATGGTCAGAAAGAAAGTCTCCCTTCCACCTTTGTCTACTAGATCATAAAGTCCTCATTCCCTTGGGACTCTGCCACATAACTAAGAGGTAGAAATACTGTAACAGAGGTCAAGAAGCATCAGAACAGACAAACCTTGCTGGGATTTTCTGTTTTATCTATCACTACTAGATTGTGCCCTTTAGTCCAACTACAGTTCAATATGAATGCTCATTCTTCATCTAGTGTAACAATAAAAAAAAGAACATTTTCTGCAAGATATTTGAGTCTGCGTCAGAAAATTTCCCCTATCATGTAAAATTCTGATTAAAATGGTTATGCTTTTTCTGTGCTCAATAGCTTTTTATTATACAAGTGTCAACTCTAACTTTTATGATAGATGAGAGACCTGTCACTCCTTTTCTCCCCATACACTTCCATAGAATAAGATCTACTGTTATTAACAGTAGTATTTTTGAGGTTTTTCTATGGTTCAAATGACTCAGCTATGGATTCTTTCTCCAGGATATAGGTCAAGTCAAGTATCTGAGAGAATTTTCTCTAGTCTAAGTTATTGAAAGTGAAGTTTCTCTTTGGATGTAATAAAATATCAGAGTCAGGAAAACAAGTGAAAGAGAAAAATAATTCAATTAGTTATTACTGAATTTTTGCCATAAATGATATTACACATTCATATATACAAATATGCACAAGATTATCTAAATCATTATTTCTGTGCTTCATAACTAAAGTCTCTTTTTCCATAATAGATATCATTTTGCTTCTTGCTAACTTATAAACAAAGCAACACAAAATTCACTTCTACAAATCCATGGCCCTATATATTCTCTTTTAATTACAAAGTGACATATTTTTATGACAGGCTTCCATAAATTTTAATGTAACTTATACAGATCGGGCTGACTCTGTTAAAGCTTAGAGAAATACATTGTCCTGGACTGGTTTCCTGCTCTAGGTACTAACAGACTGAAAAAAAAAAAGAATAGAAATATTTGTGCTAAAAATAAAATAGCAGGGAATCAATCAAAATGAACCTGTTTTCCTAAACCAACACATATTCCAGTAAATCTGAGTCAGTACTAGTGCCCTGTTATCACTCCATAGGCAAGTGACTTAGACATGATCACTTTCACTCTGCGTTACTATCTTCAGGTCTTATCTCTCTATAAAGTTAGTCTCCTATGCCCGGCTCATTAGAATAGTAATTCTGTTTTAGAAAATGAAGAGCTGTCTGATTCTATAAGATTTCAAATAAAAGCCAATGAAATCTTCAAATTTGTTGCAGGTTAGCCTTTTCACAATAAGTTTTATATGTATATGGTAGAGTTATAGCTTACATGACAATATCTGTTGCTGAAAATGTATGGATATTTATAAAATAAATATAATATTATGTGATTTTATAGAATTCATTTTTATTGCATAGATAGAATACATACCTTTGAAAACACAATGACTCAGTTTTTTGTGCCTCTTTTCTAAAAAATGTAATTCCAGCTCCATCTTGTGGTTTATAATTTGTTTTCTGTAGTGATTCATTATTATGATTATAATCTATTCTTAATTCCGTATCATTTTATTTGAATAATTAATATATACTTTCAGTTTTGTACTTAAAAGTAAATTTTACATTTTTATTTGGTATCAACTGAGTTTTGATTTTTATAAGTCTCATGAGATATTTAGTATTTTTAGTGTTTACATTAACTAAATGGAAACATTCAAAAGACAGCAGACATTCATTCTAATTCAAATAACAAGCTTTCTTAATGTTTAATCTATATACTTTAACATGCATAATTAAAGTTTTATTAAATCATCAAGAACTTTAAATGTCAACGTAAAATTAAGCTCAAAATATTGTAGACCTTTCTAAATCTTAATATCTAGATATATATCTTTGGTAAAGAGTCTTACATTTCACAAATGAGCTGACTTTAAATAGTGCAATGGGATAGATTTTATTTGTTATAATTGTTTGGTGGTAGTCATTTCCTATTGGATAAATATTTCAGTAATTTCTAAATTACTTTGTACTTATATTTTAGTGCAAAATATAGATGTAGAAATATGAATTGATCCCCTATCAAAGCCAATTTGGTGGAGTTTAAAACTTACTGGGGGACCAAAGCATAATCATAACTTATTTTAGTAAATAAACTTTGATTCCATCTACTTATTTCACTAATTTACCAAGTTTTATCAGGTAAAATAAGGCCAATCAAAATGCAAGTTTAACCCTGTAGCCATACTCTTCAGTTTAGGTCTGTGATTACGTTATTTTATCTTGAGTTTGCTCCATAAGACACACAGTATTACCTGTACTTGGAGAAATTTATTTTTAATCTTATGAGATTTTAATATGAACGATAAAAAACCAATTCATATACCTCACCAAAAAGTTTAATTGACCAGATAAAAGCATAAGACTTTGTAAGTTAAGTATAAATTTATGTAAACAAATGCAAAAAAGAGAAAACTTTTTATTGAGCCCCAAAAAATCAACCTCTAAAATGCTTCGGAGAAAATATGTATTTGAAAGATTCTTTAGTTCTTAATCATGTGTAAATTGAAATCATTTTTAGATTTTTGTGGTCAGGAAAATGCTTCATGCTTACAAAAAAAACCTTTTGATTAAATACGCTATTGACTTTGAAAAATGTGCTATAAAATCAAACATAACAAATTAAAAATTACATGTAGACTTTAACAAATATAATAAATAGGATTTACTTTCAGTGTACATTTTTCCCTCCTGGAATTGCCCCACTGATCTCCCACTGCATTCATTCTTATGAATTTTAGCAAGACATTATTTTTACATAAACTATTTTCTTGCCAAATATTTTGCTTGGCATAAAATACCTTAAAAAAACTGGATGAATTAATTCAATTTATAATTTTTATAGTGAATTAGAAGACTGAATATACCTTTTTGTGTCTTTTCCAGGTAATAAGAGATCATATAAAGCTATAGGATTTCTGAAATTCAGTTTCTTAAATTGTGCTAGAGTAACACAGATTATTCATGTTTGGGAAAGTAGGAAGCCTATTTGCAACAACAAAAGCAGATAATATGGAGAAAGGTCTTCAGGGCGTGGAATTGCCCACATCAGGTTGTCACTGAGATCCAACTGCACGTCCACACTTGTAAGTGATAATAAAATGTCTTCAATTTCATGAGGCCAGTTCTCATTTGCTTATGGGAACCTGTTACATTTCAGCCATTCAAATACTAAATTACACAATTTTCAAGAAAAATAAACTGTATCTGATGAGTCTTAGAGAAGGCACTTCAATATTAAGCCATCATGATCTTTTGCATAAGTGCTTTCTGTGTGCAGATAGTAATATTTATTGATAAAGAGATTTATTTTTATATTTCCCATGTTGTATTGGACTTTGTTGTCCATATTGGGCTCTCAACTTCTCAAAAAAGGGTTATTTATTATATTGTCAACCCTCTTAAACCAACATCGCATGCCAGAAAATCAATCAACTGCTTATTGAAAACATTTAGAAAAATGATGTCTGTATTAATCACTTACGGATATTTCTGTACTTATTTCTTAAGAAAATAGTATAAAAACTATGTACACAACACTTAGATTGTTTTAGATATAATAGGAAATCTAGAAATCATTTCAGGTATATACGTTGATTGAGGATGTGATTATGTGCAAATATGCCATTTAATGAATTCATTTTATTTATTCTGTTTTGTGGTGTTGAGAATTAAACTGGAGGCATTCCACGTACTAGACAAGCAATTACCACTTAATTTATTCCCAGCTCTCAAACATGCCAGTTTTTAGATTAAAAAAAAAAAAACATGAGATCTGTGAAATTTGATATCTACACAGAGTCCTGGCACTGATCCAACACAGATACTGAGGAATAACGATCAATTGTGTTGGTAAATACATACACAGATCCTTACAAGTGCATACAGACATTTGTGTGTGTGTATGTGTGTGTGTGTGTGTGTGTGTGTGTGTGTGTGTGTGTGTGTGTCTGTATGTGTACTAATTTGGAAAGTAATAAGAAAAAGTATGATTGCTATTATGATTTTTTAAGTTTTGAAAGTTAGAACCTGGAAGAACAGCAGAGCACTTAAAGTGCTTGTCAAGCAAACTAAGTCACCGAGTTCAATTCTCCAGTACCATATAATCTGTGCATCTTGGCTCACGGCTTGAGACAGGAGGACTGCCATGAATTCAAGGCCAGCTAGGGCTACGCAGTGAGTTCAGGACAAGCCTGGACTGCAGAGACAGACCCTGTATGAAGAAAAAAGTGATACTTTGAACTTCTTATGAAGAAAATATCATGAAAATGTAATCAACACAATGAGTTTAGGAATATTTAAAATAATTTATTTAGCAAGACATGGTTTTCTACTCAATAATATGATCTATATTCAAATTACTATTTGGAAGGTTCACCATTTTTTGGAAGGTATTTTCCTTAACGGGAGTTGTGACTCTTTCTAAATATGTGTCATTGCTGATCTAAGTTTCTCCTCTAGTCTTTGAGTACCAGAAGAAACAAACCAATTCCAAGTAATAATGATAATAGTAATAATAATAAATTTTGAAGCATTGTTAATGTAATGTAACATGAAAGATTACACCAATCTGAGCAATGTGAATTTTGATATAAAAAATAAATAGAACAAACTACTGAAGTGCATTTATCGGATATGTGTATTTGGCCAATTTATTTAGCTATGAACATAGTGTCTTGCCTCTAAAACCTCCATAAAAAGCTATTTTCATGCATAAAGGTATACAAAAGAATTATCCAGTTTGTTGCCTAGTTCATAATAGATGTTTAATGGAGTGAATTCTATTCTTTGTAATGTTAATAGTTATGTGAAATTTATATTATGAAAACTTAAAGAAATTATAGGCTTGGGGAAAAATTTGTGAAGAAACTGTGATATACTTTTAGAAATAAAACGGAATTATGTATATACATATATTCATATATATGAATATTTCATACTGATATGATCAAGCTAAATACTCGTAAACTTTTTAAAAGAAAATGCTTATGAAATCAGAAAAAATCAATAATTTTAATTAATTCTGTAATTGAAGCAAATCCTATACCTGGAGCAGATAGAATTTATCACAGTCTAGTACTAATAAATAGAATTTTAAGGGGTGAAGAAATATCATAGAGGTTAAAGCACTTGCCTAGCAAGTACAAGGCTGTGATATGGATTCCCCAGTACCTCACGACCTGGGGATGGTGAAGCACGCCTATAATCCCAGCACTTGGGAGGCTGAGGCAGGAGGGTTGCCATGAGCTCGAAGTCAGCCCAGGCTACATAATAAGTCTAAGACCACCCTGGACTATAAAGTGAGAATCTAAATAACAATAACAATAATAATTACAACAACAATAATAATGTTATATCTTTATTCCAAAGATAGTTATATTAAATTGTTAAGCTTTTTAAAGTATGAATAATATATTTTTGTAAGCTCAAATATATCCAAATATAAGTATATATATATATATATATATATATATATATATATATATATATATTCACACAAATATGTATCTATACACCCAAATTCAATGTCAGACAATAAGAATGAAGAAAATCATCTCTTGTCTGTTGTGAAAGCATCCATAGTCATCCAGTATGTTATGATGCGTTAGTCAGCCGCTGACAAACTATCCTACGAGAATCTGAGGGGTTAGGTGGCCTGCGTTGTCACAGCCTTCTTCATTCTTTCTACTTCTATCATGTTACTACAGTGACGAAGCCACCTAACTACGCATTTCTCAAAATGTATCTCCATCATCAATCAGTGCATGTCTGGACATAGACTACATGTTTAATATTTCAATGACTAATTTTTTATCTAATATATCTCTGTATCTTTTCATATTCCCACTTCATCATCATAAATACCCTGGTATTTTTTCCACAAGTATATTATTTCTTTAAATTTGCATGATAAATTTTCAAAAAGAATTTTTTCTTATTAATCAAAATTTAATTTAGATATCAGATTCTCAAAGAGAACTTCACTGAAAATTCTAATCAGCCTCTTGGGTAACTATTGTTATTCTGCAAATTGCCTATTGAACCATATAATTTCTTTTTTCTGTATACTGTTGTTATTAATATATGACATTTTATTTTTATATACTCAAATTAAATGGCAATTTTCTATTAATCAAATCTTAAATCTTTACACGCTGGTGAATAATTCAGTGAAAGTGTAAATCAGTCAGGCAATTCCTCCAAAATTCAACTTATTTTTGAAAAGCTACCCAGTGACGGGTGGCTTGAAACTTTTGCTGAAGAGTCATGACCAAGTGTCTGTCTACTCATTCCAGAAGCTGACGGGCCAGCATAATGATTACAGTGAAGTCCAACTTGATGAGTCGATGAGTTTGTCAGGGTTACTTACAGAAGTTCAGGTGAGCGGTTACAGGGGGGTAGGGATTGGTTGACTTACAGAAACGTGAGTGACTCAAGATAGTCCACCTCCTCTCCCTCCTCGCACATAGATGATGACTCACAGAAGCTGCACGCTGCCTCCTGGGACTCATCTTTCTGGGAGCAGAAATAAATGAGGATGCTGGATTTTGTATCATAGCATTCTTTTGGTGCCCAAGGACTAAATCTTGGTGCCCTACTCTAATTTATTAATCCAGTCTGAAAATTCCCCACTGGTCCCATCTCTAAACAGCATACTCAGGTTAATTTTCTAGTCTTTGAATACTATGAACACAAGACTTTGGGGACCAGTTTTGGGGGACAAACTGAATTCGAACCCCATAACAATAACCATATTTTATTTTCTCTCCTTTATGTAGAAGTAGTGCAATGATTGCTTATGAGTGATTTCTTTATGTTCTCATTCATTTTTTCTACTTGGTGATTTCTTCTTCATTCCTTAATACTGATGTCCCTTTACTATTACTTAGAAATAATTATTTTTTTCCTTTGTCCTTTTATACATAAAGAATACAACATTTAACACTGGAATCACTTTTTCCTTTTTATAATTTTTAATTAATTAATTTACTTATTTTAAGACCGCGTCTTGCTCCATAATTCATTCTGGCCCTGAACTCACTATGTAACCTTGGACTAAGGGCCATCCTATTGACTCAGTCTCTTCAACACTGGGATTACCGGTATATGACACCACTCCCAGTTTTATGTAATGCTGGGGAATTGAACTCAGGTCTTGCACTTGCTAGGCATGTGCTTTAACTGCTGTGCTGTTCCTCCAGCCCCTATGTCAATATCTTGTTTTTCTTCCCCTCTATTCAGAGAATGGCATGTTTGAATCCAGAGCTGTTTCATTCAACTAACACTAGTTGACAAAGAAAATAGTGTAAAAAATAAAACAAATACTTAGAGTTAAGTGTATTTTTAATTCTGTCCTCGACCATAAAATTTCTCCAGAGATAATACAAAATTGATTACTCAATACATATTATAATCTTTTATAACCATTTCACATGCAATTATTGACAAATGATATTAAGCAATGATACTATAGCAAATTTCAAATGTTTTATAGCATAGCAAAGCAGTTTCATTTGAGGAATAAAATTATACTAAGAATACCAAAAGGTGTATTTGTTTAATGTGATCATTGGGCAAGCCCACAGCTTAATGCTGTTTGGCTCTGAAATCTCAAATTGGAAAACACTGTATAAGTATGAAATGGCATGATTTGCTGATGGTCTTAATGAGACAAGTTATGATAGACATAAAGAAAATATTTTGTTCTTCCTTTAGGAATAGCTAACCTTTCAGTTTCATTTCATATGTTCATTGTGGCCAATTAGAAGCAAATATCTGTGGACCCTGTTAAAATAAGCTATTCCATTACCTGGACTAGTCGAATCTGTCTGCTTCAAAATGTGCCCCAGAGGGATGATTGACTTTCCAGTGGAACTAATTTAGGAATATTACAGAAGTAATAATTTTGAATGTGACAGAGACACAAACGTTACAACAAAGCAACATGTCTCAGTACTGGTGTCCTCAATTTTACACAGATATATGTGTGAGATTTCGTTGAAACTCTGCTTTTTGTAATCTAAATATATTAAAAACAAATTTTGAAGGAGTCTGTAAGCAACTGCAAAAACAGTTAATTTTATGCATAAATTACATAGGTCTAGATACAAATATAATGTTATAATGCAAAAGATTCCAAAATAATCTGGAAATCATAATTGCAAAAGTAAATAATTGTTTTTATTTTTTGCTTCCTTGTAGATGTTTTTTTCCAGGTTGATTAGTATGTACAGTTGATCACTGCAGACTACTGCAGAACTGGCATACAGAATTTTGAAATGCCTTTAGAAAGGTGTAGTGAAAAAAGTTTCTAAGTAAATACCAACTTAGATTTTATTTTAAAATAGTCTATAAAATATATATGAAATATACTTTGAAATTATAACAGTTGAAAAAATTTTTATGGACAGCGAGCTCTTAAATCATGTAATAAGAGAGCATAACTATGTAAATTCGAGAACAGAATTATAAAAAGTAAGTTTAGAAAGAGACCATAAAGCCTTTGATTTCTGAGGAGTTATTGTTGTATATTTGCTGCATTCTTGGTATTTTTTTTTTTTTTTTGCAAATAAATCATGGATCATTAAGCTCTAAACACAAGACTATTGTTACAAATTTTTCTTATTTTATTGTTGTATAATAGAAAAAACTAAAATACTTTATTCAAGAATCTGAGCACCTTTTCATTACCAAATGAGTTATTTATGTAAAAATTAGATAAAATTTAATTTTTATTACCTGTTTTTTTCATTAATTCCAATTGATATAGAAATAATCCAACCCAAATCACAAGCATTTTTTTAGAATTAGATATATGCATGTCCTCTCATTTTTAAAACATCTATAGATTTGCTTTCACATTTTCATAATTTTTACTATCTTTTACTGATAATCTTGTTGAATGTGCCCCTGCATTCCTAAATTACCACTAATTTATTCTCCATTTTTCTCTATTAGTCTTTGTATCTAACATCATACACTTTTTTTCAGTACCTACGTTCATATTTACATCCTGTGGAGTACAGAAAACAAAATAAAATAAAACCACATTTCAAATTATTTCTAATGTACAGATACAGGTGACAACAGTTTTTCCCCCATGATGTCATGTAAAATCTCACTTTACTGCTTCTGACTCACTTCACTAAGCATCTCTGATATGAGAGACCCAGACCACAACTATCTCATGGAACTTTAAAGGAAAGACAAAGCGAAAAGGAGGTGGGGGGGGGGGTGATGGGGTGGGGAGGGGGTGAAGGGAGGGAAGGGAGGGTAGGGGGAGGGACAAAAGGAGAGCGGGAAAGCCCTTGTCACTTTGAAAAGATAGATATGTGCACAAAATGCTCAACTCCATTGTAAACCTTAAATTCTGCACTTGTACATATCAATTAAATGGGGAGAAAAAAAATCTCACTTTACTGTTATTAACTCCTGGGTATCAGCATTTTGTCTTTTGCAGTTAGCCATTTCACTGAATTTTTTATTAGTTCTCAACTTTTCATATTTTAATTGTCTTTCATAAAACATAACGTGAATTCAAAAATTATTTTTATATATTTCTAAATTATGTTCATTAGCAAGCAGAATGATGAAATACGTTAGCTAGCTCTCTGCCACTGTGACCAATCTCGTAAATGAAGCAAAAGAACAAAGATGTCTATTGTCTCATGGTGAAGATGTGGGTGCTTCGTTGATTCTGGGACTGTGGTGAGAGAGAAATCCACGCCTGAGGGGCTGATAGAGGAAATCGGCTCTCCTTCTGAGAGCCAGGAATCAGAAAGACAAATCTTATACTAACGGCTCCATGTTTTTCCCACGGGACCTTTAGCCCATTAGAGTGCATTACTCACGCTCAAAGCAGATTTACTCTTTTCAAGTGCTACTCCAGGACCTGCTCGCTTCCGGAAACACCCTTACAAACACACCCAGAAGTATGCTTCACGAATTTCCTGTGCATTTCTGAATCCAATTAAGTTAACAATCACGATTAGTCAGAATGCCATATTGTTATTCAAAGTGTTTATCTTTTCCAAAATCTCTTGTAATTATATTAATTTATATTTAGGCATTATGTACATTTTTCTAAATTTAATTTATAACAGAGAGATATATAAATTTAAATCGGTTGAGTAAAGTGTTATTCTAAATATGCCAAAAATGCTTCAAATATTTGGTATATTCTGAACCACTTTTTTTGGAAAATCATGTATGACTTCTGTGTGTATAAAAACCCATGCATGTTCTTATAATTATTATATCATGAGTTATAGAAATATTGCAAGTTCATCTTCTTATAGTTTCGTATGAAGACATGTATTATTTTGGCATATATTAATAATAAAATAAAAAGCTATGAAATAACATTATTATATTCATTTTGTTGATTGCAAAGTTCACCTTCCTGCAGAGTATGTAGAAAAAAAATTATGGTTTCAACCTTTACTTTAGGATTAATGGTATTGCCGAGGTTTGGGATTACAAAGAGCTGTCTTTATCCAATATAAAAAGTCATTTAAGCAATATTGCTTTTGCTAGGGAAAAAATGTTTATTGGGTAAGAGTTATTGAAAAAATTAGGTAATCTAGAAAGTTATAAAATTAAATAACAACAACTAACTTTATTTCAATTGATGTGGTCTATTTGTATTGCAAGGAGTCAAAATTTACCATCAAAGAGAATTTTAAAATATTCCTGGAAAAATGCACGGATTGTGTAAGCACTTTTTAAAATTAAGTTGAGAGCCATTTATATATTAACAGCAAAAAAATTAATCCCTCTGTTAATTCAAACATTTGTAAGTAGACTTTATAATTGTTTTTTTTTATTTTGTATATACAATCAATTATATTGCCAAAATTACTCCAATGCATTTAACATCTTAGCTGAAACTTTGTAAATAGTCCTATTTCATAAATAGGCTTTGGAAGAATATGGCTTTTATTCAATTTTTCATCATTTTATGTAACTCACTCATAAGCAGTTTGAACAATTAATATATATATATTTTAGAAGACATAAAGGAACATGCTAAAGTAAGAATTATAATTTATCTGCATGCATATATCTTTTTTCTCTTCTACAGAATAACTTTTGGAAACATTGCTATTCTACAGAATAACTTTTTGAAAACATTGATACACATAACTGATTTTGAAACTGAGTTATTTTCTTCAGTTCAAAATGTTAATGTAATGTTTCAAACTATTTACTGAAATTTGACTGAAAATACTATAGAGGATTTACCAAGATTTAAATGAAGAGAAACTAGAAGCCTGTTGCATATGTATGAAAACAGCTCTAAATGTTTGATAGCATCTTTGACTCCTCTATGAGACTTAAAATTGTGTTCGATGTTTTAGCAAAGCCAGTCTAAATTTATGACTCTGGTTCTACATTTGCAGAATCAATGTCAGAAATATGGTGAGTTTGAAGCATTTCAAAGTAAGAATTCCTTACAGAATTCTTTTGATTATACTACTTTTTGAAAAAATTTACTAGTTTTATTTTAGAAAAAATTTAAAGAGAATTGAACACAGAAAATATGAGATTCTAGAGGAAAGAATTTTCAGTAAATAATATATAAAAATGAACAACTTAAGGCAAGTTTTATGAGCTTGAAACTGGAAGAATTTGTTAAATATTTTCATTTTGTTCACTTTTTAATTAGTTTTATTCAGGGGTATGTGCATGCAAACACACGTCTGTGTGTGTGTGTGTGTGTGTTTGTGTGTGTGTGCCTGCGCGCACGCCTGTTTGTGCATTTTTTGATAACTAAAGTAAAGGAGCTTCAAATAACTAAACATAACTTTTAGATTGTATCAGTAGAATTTAAGGGAAATAGTAATGTGAGGATGACCCACAGTGTGGGCCTGGAATCCCAGCTCTCCAGGAGGCAGAGGCAGGAAGGCTGTAAATTCAAGCTCAGTCTTGGACCTGGCAAGACTCTGTCACAAAATCCAGAAATAAGAAATGAGCTAGGGAAGGTGAGAGAAAAACAGCCAACTTTGGAATGTCACTATTACTATATGCATTTTTTAAAATATATTTTTAAAGAATCCAAGGAATACATAGTAAGAGTCAAGAAGCTGAAAAGTTATAGATTGATTTTAAAACTAATTTTCTAATATTAACATAATTTTGCCATTTATTAAAAAAAAGAATGGATCTGAAAATCTTCAGTAAGCCACTCAGAGAGATATCAGATATTTTCCTACTATGGGAAAACTACAATGATGACAAGAAACTAGGAGATCATTATTAGATAAGAAGAATTGACTAAAAGGGAGGGGTGTAAGGGCAGGTAATAAAAGGAGTGTGTCTAATCCCTGCATTGAACCCCACAAATGTGATATGGGGTAGAAAGAAAGGGCCAAGGGGGTTACACAGTGAAAATCACTAAAGAATGTTGGCATATTCCTACATTTCAGTCATAAATATATAAATTTCCCACTTACGAATAGATTCTACTGTTGTTTGGATCTGGAACGTCCCCCAAAAGTCTCATGTATTTGGATGCTTATGAATTATCTATGAAACCATGTGTTTTTAGGAGCTGGGGGTTCTGGAGGAGTGGATAGTAGGTGAGTGATGGAAGGGCCTTCAACCGGGAAAGGGCTGACCACAGAGGCTGAAACTCGAGGGGTGGATCACTTGGATGAGGCCTGGAAGGATATATGCAACTTTTGTCTTTCCTCTTGGACTGGAACGTGGCTTGGCTGAGGGGAGCAGCCCCTGCCTCTGTCTCCACCGTGTGCTTCCACTCTTGCTGGTCACTCATGGACAGATTATGACCTTCTGAAACTGAGCTAGAATGAAACTTTTCCTTCTCTAACTTGCGTATGTTGGGTTATATATCACAGCAATGAAGGAGCAACTAAGACAAAAATTGGTGTCAGAAAAGTGGGATTGTTGCTGTGACTTTATCTGACAATGTGATTTGGAAACCTTTGGATCTGGTTGGTGGGAAGGGTTTGGAAAGGACTGTGGATGTTTTCTGGAGAAATCTTGGAGTGAGCTGAGCCAAGCTTGATGGGAGACTCTGGTTCAGAGGTCAGAAGAGCAGAATGCTAATAGAAATGTGGGTTGGAAAGGCCAGGTTCAAGAAGTTCCAAATAAGAAGGAGAACTGTATTGGCAAGTGATCTAAAAAAGAAAAAAAAGCCTGCATTCTATGGTCTGGCAGAAAGATTTTTGGCAATTTAGCCAACTCTATGGAGAAGTGTAGGAGAAAGTGACAGAGAAAAATGATATAAATTGTTTGCAGTGACAGAATAAAATTATCTGTAGTGGTGGGTCCTAAGAGCAAAAGGAAGTCAAAGAGAACAGCATTCAAAAGAAGCCAGGTTCTGGGCATCAGGACTGTAAGAAGGAGACCTTAGGGGTGGATGGTCTCAGCAATTAAGGGGTGCAAAATCGACAAAACTCTTGTTCTGAGACTAGTTCGCTGAGACTCCTTATAGGGCCAAAGAAGGAAGTGTGTGTAAGAGTTCATCGCCCTGGAGTTCAGCAATCCAGGCACTCAGAAGCTACTGCTGCCAAGGCACAAGAGGGTCAGACTATTGCTCATGCCAATGGCAGAACTTGGTGACATCCACGTGGTCCTGGCTTCATAGGCTTGCAGAATGCAAGGGTTGTTGAGTCACAGAGGCTTCCATCACGATTTCAGAGGAAAGCCTGGGAGACCAGGTATTGTGTCCCTGGGAGTGAGAGAAGTTGTGAAAAAGAAGCTTAATGTGCAGCGGAGACCCTGAAATTTTGGAGAAGCCAGGAGCATAGATTGCCACCTGAGAAAAGATGTGTAGGTCGTGAGTAGATTCAACCCAAATGAGAGAAAATGGAGGTTGAAGCCAGCAGCACTGCTGTAGGGGTGGGGGCATCTCAGCTCATACGCTGCCACAGTTTACCCCAGATGCTGAGCATGGAGTTACAGGATTCAACCCTTGCTCGGCGGGGCTTTGAACTTATTTTGGTATATTGTATCTATCCTCTTACTTCTTCCTTTTGGAATGGGAATGGTTACTCTGTAACATTGTATTTTGAAGGTATTTAACTGATTTTCATAGGACCTCACAGTTAAGAGTTTGCTTTGTGTCTCAGAGGAGACTTTGAACTTGAACTTTTTTTCAGTAGTGCTGAAACTATTAAGACTTTATCAATCATAAAGAAGAACTAAATGCATTTTGCATGGAGAGAAGTATATGAGTCATTTGGGGGCTAGCAGCAGAATAGTGTGTTTTAAACCTGGCAAGTTCCCCAAAAATCTCATTTATTTGGATTTTATTGATTGTCTGTGGAACCATGTGTTGTTAGGAGATTCAGCCCAATCTGGAGGGGGTGAATTAAGGATGTGCGATAGAAGACAGACATGTGGATTGGATTATTGGCATGTGGTAGGGGCTTAAAACTGGAAGAAACCAAGCACCAGAAAGGGCAGATCACTGGGGTAGGAGCTAGAAGGATAAAAGAAATACTGCCCTTCATCTTGGACTGAGACTTGATTGGCTTTATGTGGATTTCTGCTTGCAGTGCTGACAGGAGCAGCCTCTACCTCCACTATGTGCTTCCACTGTAGCTGACCACTCACCAATGGACCTTCTTTGACCTTCTGAAACTGTGTGCTAAAGTGAAACTTTTTCCCTCTAATTTGTTTGTGTTGGGTACTGAATCATAGTGTAAAAAAAAAAAAAAAAGAATAACTAAGATGAATTCCAGACCACAATGTGCAGAGAGTATTTCTGTAGTATAATTTTCAGTTTCATAAAAATGAGGTAAGTATATGAAATACTTGAAAAATTGTAATTAAATATGTGGTATGGTTTGGATCTGGAATATCCCTGAAAAGTTTTATATATTCATGTGTTGTGAATTATGTATGAATTTCATATGCTTTTAGACTGCAAGGCCTTAATTACCTTAGGGCAATTTCCAAAGGTGTGATGGGCCACTGAGGATGGAGCACATTACTGAGCCTATGAGAGGATATAGCCTTGCCCCAGCTTTTCCCAAAGGCCTGCTCCTCCTTTTGGCAACAGTGTGAGCAGATTTTCTCCAACCAGTCCTCTGCCAAGCCCTTCCACCACAGCTGGCTTGTGAATGGGCTAATAATTTGTGAACTAAAATAAATCTTTCCTTCCTTAAATTGTGGGTGTTGATGTTGTGTCCCAGGAACGAGAACATGACTAAAATAAATATTGCTACCAGAGAAGCCAGGGAAGTGAGGTAGTTTCTATGACTGTACAAGACAATATGGTTTAGAGGCCTTTGAAACTGGCTTGCAGAAAGAGTTCAGAAGGGTTTGCAAACAGTGATCAGAGAAACCTTAGAATACTGTAAGCCAAGCTTTATGGGAGATTCTGGTTGGAACTCAAGACAAGAAGGCTGATAGAAGTTAAGTTTGGAAGTCTGGTCTCCAGAGGTTTCTGATCTGGGCTCCATAGTGAGTTCAGGACCAGCCTGGGCTACAGAGAAAGACTATGTCTCAAAATAAATTAATTAATTAATTAATTAATAGATAAATAAATAATAATTTTTAAAGAGATATTTTGGATAGGAAGAATGACTTTATTGGTAATAGTATAGAAACCATACGTGCTGTGTCCTGACAATATGTGTTCCAGAATTTTGTCCTAGTCCTTAGACTTTAACAACAACAACAACAACAAAATTAAGAATAGTGGGACGAATGGCACAGCAATTAAAGCACTTGCCTTGTAAATGCAAGGCCTTGAGTTTTATTCAACAGGACCACATTAAACCAGGCATGGTGGTGCATACTGTAATCTCAGCACTCAGGAGACTGAGGCAGAAGGATCGCTATGAGTCCAAAGTGAGTCTGGGCTGCATAGTGTTTTTACAACCAACCTGGACTCCACAACAAGACCCTGTCAATAAAAAAGAAGCAGGAAAAAATATGACAAATTATAATATTATAAAAATTTGCAGTATTGCCAGAAAGAAAGTGAGTACAAAGTTGCAGAAAAGGGGAGTAAATTTGTTGAAAAAAATTAGCATTATAAGTAAGTTAAGTCCTCTGCACAAGGATTAAGGAGTCTAGGAAAGATGCCCTGAGAGTAACCCCTTACAAACTCAGAGGTGAAAAGGCAAAGAAAACAAAACAAAACTTTGTAAAAAGAGGTCCAGGGCATCCTTCAAGGCAGTCTGGGAAAGTGGTCCCTTAAGGAATTCAAATGACTAAAATCTCACAGATCTCTGCATCCATAGTTCATGGGACCAGACGACTTTTCAAGCCAGTAGCAGACTTTGGTGCTACCCATATGGTGTGGTTCACGTGAATGGAGAATGCAAATATTGGGGGATCAATATAGGATCAGAAAGATTCCCGCCAAGATTCCAGAAGAAAATGTTGGAAGCCAGGGTGTATGTCCACAGGAAGGCAGGTCATACGAAAGGGAAGCTAATGGTGCAGTGAAGACCACAGAAATTTGGAGGTGCCAGGAACATAGATCATCTGCAGAGGAAGAGCACGGGATGGGAGTAAAGCCAGGACAAAGGAAATTCTATGCAGGTTGGAACCAGAGACATAGAGTTGGAGCCACCTAAGTCCTTTGGAGCTCACATGACAGTACACGACCAAGGCACTGAGCATGGAGCAACAGAAAATGCTAGAACTACAGGGTTCTCTCTGATGGTTTTTCATCTTGCTTTCTAATTTCTTTCTTTCTCCTGTTCTCTTTCAGAATGAGAGCATTTTACCTGCACCAGTGTATGTCAGAAATGTTTAACTTTCATTTGTCACAGGAAGACAGAGCTAAGAGCTTGCATTGAGTCTGTGAGGACAGTTTGGACTTGGAATTTTTTAGTAGGGCTAGAAATGATAAGAAAATAATCAACAACAGACCAATGGATGCATAAATTGTGGTATTTATACACAATGGAATACTCATCTATTAAGACAAATAGGTTGGAGGCTTTTGTAGGCAAGTGGAGGCAACTTGAGACCATCATGCTTATTGAAGTGAGTCTGAAGCAGAAATTGACATATTGAATGATTTCCCTGATATGCGAAACCCAGATCACAACTATTTCATAAAACTTAATATGAGGAAAAATGGGAACTGGGAGCAGAGGATGAATGGAGAGAAGGGAAGGATTTGTAACTTTGCCACATTATGTATGTGCACAAAACACTCAAGATCAATATAAATTGTATGTTTTGCAATTAAATGTATCAATTAAATGAGAAAAAAAAAGAAAAAAAAGACAGAAGAATAGGACATCTCTTAGAAATGGACAGGTTACTTTTTTCCAAAAAGAGGTGGACACAAGTATTTTGAGGGCCAGGACAGAATGTTATAGTAAGGAAATGGGATGATTCTCAGAAGCGTCCGGTATTTGGAAGTTATGAATTATGCATGAATTTCAGATGATGTAAAGAGGTGGGGCCCGATCCCCTGGGGTGAGGGGGTGAGGGAGCGAGGGGTCATAAAGGCCTGGTAGATTACTGTGTGGCATGGCCCCAATTTCTCTCCTAGGCCTGATCCTTCTTCTTACAATGCCTTGAATGGCTTTTCTCGAGCTAGGCCACTGCGAAGACTTCAACCATTTCTGCCCACCAAGGAATAGACTGAGACCTCTCAAACTCACCTAAAATAAACCTTTCCTCCTTTAAGTTGTGATTGTCAAGTATTATGCCCCAGGAGTGAGAAAGTGACTAAGAAATAAGGCAATAAAATAATAAATACAATAATGCAAGTTACAAATACATTATGTATACTATCTAATACTATAGGTATCATACCTAATTGTACCTATTATTACCTAATATTATAGGTATTTTTGATAAAGATAAAAAATTTATATAATAGAGGTACTTGTACAATTGCAGAAATATTTCCAAAATTTTATTGTATTAAAAAACTAAAAATATATTTATTTGAAACAAGTACACAAAAAAGTAGTAGATTTTGAAAGGATAATAAATTTCACTTAATATGTATTCCAAGTATGTATTTTCTATCAGTATTCATCTCTTAAAGCTTATGTATAATGAGGTTCTGCAT
Source organism: Ctenodactylus gundi (assembly GCA_004027205.1). Taxonomy (NCBI): domain Eukaryota; kingdom Metazoa; phylum Chordata; class Mammalia; order Rodentia; family Ctenodactylidae; genus Ctenodactylus; species Ctenodactylus gundi. The sequence continues at coordinate 136,965 of PVKB01000740.1, read as the reverse complement.
ATTTCATTTTTGAAATATCTTTTTACAGATAGAGATAGACACTTCAAATAATGTTATCAGTCCAAGAGTACATGATTTGTAAGACATTTATGGAATGCTATTAGAGTCTTTTCTTGACATCTCTCTTTTAGCATGTCTTAATATTGAAGATTAATCATTTCCAAGTAAAGGTTATATAGAAACTTTTCAATTGCAGACTTTAACCAATGTAACACTTTTTTTTTTCCAATTTACGTTGAGGTTAAAAAAAATGTTACTAAAGCTGCCTTGGGTTTCTGAGATATATCTGCTCCAAATTTTGAAGAAACGATGGGGATCTTACTTTTAACTTGTCAGCATGATCAAAACAGTTTAAGGCAGAATCTAAGTTCCTTTGCCATTCCTTGTGTTTTTAGCAATGTAAGCTGAAATATCTGAAGCTGTATGGTACCTCAAGCTAACATATGCATTGAAAGGCCCATAATGATTAGTATAAATTACAAACACTAATGAAACTTTTTTAAAACAAAAAATTTCTACACTAAACTTTTCACATAAATATGCTTTTGGATTTGTAATTTAAGTATAAATTTAAGAAGATATATGGTCAGCATTGAATCAAGAGCCAGTTTCCCAATCTACTTAATATTTATCAATACTAGTAAAGAGCATTCCTTTTCTCAGGAAAAAAAAATACATTTGCATTTGTTATAGATTAAATGTCTCCACAAAAACTCATACTGAAACCTAAAAATTCACGTTGAGTTTTTAAAGGTATCTCATCAACCTAACTATGGCATTTGGAAATTACATTTGTGAGACATATTTATGGTTAAATCAGACCTTAACAGTGAGGCTCCAAACCAAAGAGGATGTGGCTTTTTAAGAAAAGAAGAGTTAGGGCATTCTGTCTTCTCATGTGTTCCTCTGTGTCAACTTGTGACATTATGTGACGAGATTTGGCACTCTTGTGGAGTTTTCACTCTCTGTGATCTGTCAACTTCCAGAATCCTCTAAGTTGTGAGCTGATTAAACCTCTTTCTGACACACTAAACTTTATGTATTTTGTTGTGGTAAAAGTAAATACTCTAAGACAACCTAACTGTAACAGTCAGGAAAACTTCATGATTCTGATTCTGTGTAGTAGGACAAATAAGGACGTCCAATGTATATTTCTGCAAAAAAAAAAGATGACAATGATTAAGCCTATAGGAATAAAACTTACTGTTAACATTACTATCTCCATTATACACAGTAGATATATTTTTATGAAAAATGTGAGATAATTCAGTGACGGGTTAGGCACTTTAAGCAATTCCTCTTTTCAAGAGATTTGTAAATTTACTTCAGTACGTACTTTCCTGTTCCACACCTTTTTCTCCATAATCATTATAATAAATATCAGCAGATTCCACTACAAGTTATGGGGCATTTTTGATTTCTCAAGTTTAAAAACAAAAGTGGTTGCTTTGTAGAACGTCACTCCAAATATGTAATTAACTCTTTAAAAGAAATGTTGAAGGAAACCCGCTCAGTAAAGGAACCCTGACCTTTCACTTCTGATGGGTGTGCTACCTCGTGATACCCTCTCGGGCCCCTCTTGGCTTTCTGGCCAAGATCTTAATGTTTCTCAACTTTTTTTTTCTCTCCAATGGAGGCCTCCTTAGAACCTCTCTTGGCTTCTTGGCAGAAGTTCCTTTTTATCTTTCTCTTTTCTCTGACAGAGACATCCTGTGTTTCTTCCTGGCCTCTTGGCCAAGAGTCTTTTTATTTTTGTTTTTTGTTGTATTAAACAAATTTCTGCTTACTTAGATATCTATCTATCTATCTATCTATCTATCTATCTATCTATCGATGTACCTAAATCCTTGATCACCTGATCAACCAAAGCTTGTCTAATTCACTTTCCTTAGCAAATGGTTTAGGTTATATTCTATAGAAGCACTTCTTCAGGATAAATTTTGAATGCAAGTGTCAAAGAAGTGCTCCAATAGAATATCATGAACAGAGAATGAGAAATCCAAGAGAAGTTTTACTTTAGGGAAAGAGTCAACTTCAATCTGATCACATGGGAGATCTGAAAGAGGGAGTAATGGAGACACTGGAACTCTGGAAGTGCCAGCAATGTGAATTATCTTCTGAGACAGACCACAGGCTTTGAGTAAAGCCAGCCCCAACACAAGCCATAGAAGTTGCAAGTCTAAGGCAATACTAACGAAGGCCTGGGGTACCCAAGCCCTTGGACCTCAAGTCTTGCTTCAGTTTACTCATAGTGCTAGATACAGAACATAGGATTTAATGGATGTGGGACCCTGACTAGGCCTGAGATGCTCGCAGGTAGAAGGCAGCTCATAGCCCAATAATCTCATTTCTTAAGACCAGTTGGAGTGGAACCACTCCCTCTTACCCCAGGCCCAGGATGGCCCACAGCTCAGGTTTCACCCTACCCAATTTCCTAATTTTCCCCTACCACAAGACCCTTACCAGACATCACGTGACCATGCTTTGAGAGACCCACCATGCAAATTAGATGACTTTCTGACACCAAACTTTCTCTAGTCAGTAAATGACCCCGGCCCTATTAGCTGGCTGACTCTCCTCCTTTCAACTGCTTATAAGCCTGGCCCTCACCTGCAGTGAGCGAGGTGTTAATACTAACTCAGCCTCAGGGATGGGATGGGATTCTATTGTACTCATGCTGCTCAAGACCCTGTTCTCTGAGACCTCACTGGTTCCTGATTTCCGGTGGCCAAGGTTGACCAGGGACCCGGAGATGCCGACAAATGGAGTTACAGAATTCGATCCTTTCCCTCTGGGTTCAGATCTAGTTTTAATCCAAGTTCTATCTATCTATCCTTCTATTCCTCTCACTGAGGAGGATGGGAAGGTATAGCCTCTGCCATTGTATCCTGGAAGTATTTAATTTTTCTTTGACTTTCACAGATTCGCATAACCAAGACTTTGCCTTAAGTCTCAGAGGAGATTTTGAAGTTGGACTTTTTAGTAGTTGTTAAACTCCTAATATATTGGCAACTTTTAGAGAAGGACTAAAGGCTTTTTGCATAAAGAAGTGAACATGAATATTTTGGCACTGAGGGGTAGAATGCTATGGTTTGGATATGAAATATCCCCTTTGATCTAGCGATACTCCTTCTGGGAATATTCCCAAAAGAGTTCAAAACAACACATAACAGCGATACATGTGTACCCATGTTCATAGCAGCACAAGTAACAATAGCTAAAATACAGAAGCCACCAAAATACCCATCAACAGACCAGTGGATACACAAACTGTGGTATTTATATACAATGAAATACTATGCATCTATAAAGCCCAACAGTGTGGAGGCTTTTGCAGGCAAATGGAAGAAACTTGAGAACATCATGCTTAGTGAAGTCAGTCAGAAGCAGAAGGTGAAATATCGAATGGTCTCTCTGATATGAGAAACCCAAACCACAACTATCTCATGGAACTTAAAATGAAAAACAAAGTGAACCAGGGGGTAGGGCAGGGAGGGTAGGGGGAGGGACAAAAGGAGAGTGGGAAAGCCCTTGTCACCTTGAAAAGATATGTATGTGCACAAAATGCTCAACTTCATTGCAAACCTTAAAATTTGCACTTACACATATTAATAAAATGGGGTGAAAAAAATAAAAATAAAAGAAGAAAAAAAGAAAAAAAGGATAGGCTAGAAAGTATTTATATCTATATAAAATTTATACATTAAACCATTTAAACATTTTCATTGCCAACTTTTGAATTGACCAAATTGCTTTCCTAATGGAGATATTTCAATGTGTTTTGCTGTTTGAAGAAATATTCAGATTGCTGGCTATTACACAATATAATACAGAATAGCTTCCAATAAGACGCAGAATTGAGAAACAATATCTATGTCTCTTTGTTATCATACTTATATATTTAATTGGCAAAAGCAGGGATGTATTGTCAGAACCAGCGTATTCATAAAAATGTGTAAAGATCTTACATATACATGGAGGTCACATTCAATACTTGGAAAAGTCATTAACATTGAGCTAAGAATCCACATATTTGCATGTATCAAAGTATATTGTCGATGCTAAAATGACTTGTTAAATATGAGGAGTCTCTGATTATCTGCATTAATCGATCATTATGGTTTTTCTTACCAGTAATCTTGACTAACAAAAATATAACAGTTTATTTTAAAGCTATAGACTATTGTTATAGTTCTGAAGTCCCCCATCAGTTATTTTAATGTTTGAATGAACTTTAGACATTTGCCAGTTGAGAGCTCATTAGCATTGGGCTTTGCAGCAAACAAAAGACATTTACGTTTCATTCACAGCCAAATATCGACATTCATAGTTCTGAATCATAATGTTGTGTGATTACACCTAAATAATGTTTTATTGAATAAAATCAGTCTTAAAGCTTCACTTGGAAGCAGAATTACTTTAGCAATATGAATGAAATGCTTACCTAATAAGCCAGGATGCAGCTTGACTGCTTAGTATGTGTGCAGTTTTACAGAAAATGCGCTAAATTGAGAAAAACTACTCGTATTCAAAAACCCAAAAGCAGTGAGATGAGACCAACACATCTCATGTCTAATATTGTCTCCTGCAGGGGTATTCTGAAATCATCAGTCAGTCTGCGGCCACTGAGCAGCTTGCACTGAAGTAACTTACTTGAATATTTGGCTCATTCCTGGTTATATTTGGAAAAAAAAAAAAAAAACTTGCTTTTCTTCTCATTGCAACTTGATCTACACAATAAGAGACTAGATAAGACTGTGCTCAACTACACCTTGCATTAATTACATAGTGCTTATTGCTGGTGCATTGTTAACTCTATCTGCTTTCTGAAATGGCCTTCTACTGAGTCAAGTCATCTATCCAATGTCAGATTAGAAACAACAAGGTAGTACTTTTACCTAGTCAGGGCAGTTTTCTCTATTGCTTAAGGTTGTCTTCAGAACACCATATGAAGCATAGCTTTATGTTTTAAAGACATAAAAAGAATAAACTGTTACAAAGAAGCTATACTCTGCCGGTTCTTGCTGTTTTTTGCTAGAAGATGCTTTTATGAAAGTCAAATTTATCATCTTGACTCAATGACTTAGTCTCTTAGCAACTAGTATGTAGTCAGAGGTTTTTCTACTTATGGGAAAATTGTAGATACTCCTATTTAAATGTTACTATGGATATTTTGGAGAACTTTAGTTATATTACATATTACTACTTAACTATATAATTAATCCATTACAAATCTCCTAGGGGCTGGAGGAATGGCTCAGCAGTTAAAGCGCTTGCCTAGCAAGTGCTAAATCAAACACTAAGTACCCAAATTCAATCGAATTCAAATCCCCAGCACCACATAAGATGGAAGCGATTGTGTACACTTGTTATCCCAGCACTGGAAAGGCTCAGGCAGGAGGGTTGCCATGAGTGCAAAACCCGCCTGGGCTCCAATAGTGAGTTCAGGAACAGCCTGGGTTATAGAGCAAGACCCTGCCTTAAAAAAGGAAAAAAAAAAAAAAAAAAGGAAAACCTCTTAAAGGACAATTAGAAACAAAATTATTATTTTTCCTTATCTTCTTATAAGTATCCTCAAAATAAAAATCAAGTTGCTGTTGGAATTGTCATCTGAGTCTACCAACTTTTGTCACATATATTCAACTCTAGGTAACATTTACTTGTTTCATGACTGTTACTGACTTACATTCTAGACAACATTGTGTTGATTTATATCTCCGCTAACAAAATATATGTCATTATACATAGCTAGCATAGGTGTTATTAAATAATTTTACTATATAAGTTATTAAAATTTAAGTTGATTTTGCTCATATCTCCACCTTAGATATAAATCAGAATTTGGTTTTGTGTATAACATTAAATTATTTTCTATTAGATATAAAATTTTCATATGAAATCTGATAATATATAAGGCTTATTATTATTGTTACTATTTTGATGCAGGTCTCAGTTTTAGTCCATGCTGGTTCTGAGCTCAATGTGTAGCCAGACTGATTTCCAACACACTGCAAACCTCTTGCATCAGCCTCTTGAGTGAATAAGAATTATTTAAAGGCCTTAGAATGCATCATGTCTGTTCAATTTGGCGTTCAGTTTTCTGTAGACTTAAAATATTCCACATACTATTACACCATGTAATGAGAGCAGAAAAACAGTAGTGATCTATAAGGCCAACTTATGCCAACTGATTTAAATTTTAGTCTCCTAGTTCCAGAGGTGTAAGTATTAGAAAAATAAGGAATCTCATGGTCCTCAGTATACACTGCTCCTAAATACACTTCTAGACTGCTTTAGCTTTCCTTAGTTTTGGTCATAATACTCTCTAGAATGAATCATTCTATCAGCAGCTTCACCCGTCTGCCTTTTACTCTAATTTTCCCCCTTTGTGGTATTTGCTGTGAAAAACAAATTTTAATAACAGAGCTTCTAAAAAGCTTAGATAGACAGGAACATAACTTTATATTCATTTAAAGCAATAACATTAATCACTTTGGCTTACATGGTCAGAAATACTTTTTTATGAGATAGAATTTAAAAACCGTGAAGAGTTAAGCCATAAAACATGATTTTTAAAAAAAACCACGTATTACTATTAATGTCTTTCAAATTATTCCCTTCACTACAAACATTTATCCCATCGTTCTTGCCACTTTTGAAAGCAGTTCCGGAAACCCGCTTGCTTAAACATCTTTAGTTGCACTGCAGTGGGCACCTCAAGTCCTAATCAATGCAAAATGCTCACTCTTTGTGGTTATTATGAATTTGGGGGAGACCATGTTATCACAGGGTGCTGGAGGAAGGTGGACAAGGGTTTACCGTGTGGTTTTCATGAGTTCGACTGTGAGGCACAGTGCTTGGCAACAGCAGCATCTGCTCTACCGTTGATCACACCTGGAAAAGACGCTCATGGAACAAGACTTCCTGAACTGCTCACAAGTGGCTGTGGTAACAGGATAAGGATGTTCAGAGCTGGCGTGGGCGTGGGGCATTCTGATGAGGATTAATGAATACATGTTTTTTACTCTATTTTTTTTTATATATAAGCACTCATCTTGTGTTTTAAAAACTCTTGTTTATATGCTTTGCTTTTTTATCTGAATGAAACTCTTTAACAGAAGAAGAAATTCCCAGGATTCTGTAAGATTTCTGCACTTTTCAGCTGAACTGTATTATACTATGAACCTATCTGTATGATTGATAGAATTTTCCAAATTTTCCACTAGAAAGCATATTATCAAGCAACCGGTTATTTTAACTTGATTGCTAGCATGTTCAATGGATATTATATTTTAAGCATTTGGATATTGTAAACTTGATTTATAGGATAAGTTTATAGGGTTTGTTTTGTCTTGTCTTGATTTTGAGACAGGATCTCACCCTGTAGTCCACGCTGCTCCTGAGCTAACTACGTAGCTCAAGGCATCCTCAAGCTCATAGCAATCACCTTGTCTCAGCCTCACTTGTGTTGGGACTGCAGGTGTGCATCCTCAAACCCTGTATATGGAGCTGGAAAATCGAAACCAGGGTCTTACCCTTGATGGGCAAGAACTTTAATCACATGTTATTCTTCTATTTCCATCACTGGATATTCAATATATTGACTGATTTGTAAAAACATTTCCTTTTGTACACTAAAATTAATGTATTGACCTATTTTTCTAATAATGGTTTTGAATATCAAGTAGTATTATAAAAATTATTTAGTCTATATTATTTTGTTTTCATCTAGCTAAATTTAAAATGGCTAGAATGTCCTGGGTGGGAGTACAGGAAACACTAGAGATTAATACATTTTATTTTATTTTTCATTGTTTAGATGACATGAAATATAAAAGGATTTAATTTATTAAAAAGTTGCTTTTTCCACCAATAGATGGATGATTATTTTTAAAAGTAAGTTAAGTTTATTGAAACACAAAGAAGGCCCAAATAAATGAGAATTACCATGTTAATACATACAAAGACTAAATTTTGCTAGGATACCAGTCATAGAGCAAAAACAAAACCAGGATTAAAAATTTTTGAGGTCTCTAAATCAGTAATCTTTCATGCATTTTGGTGAATTCAAATTAAATTATATATAATGTTTACAATTAATATTAATGTAAACCATTTAATCCAAAGTAAGCAGCAGGAAAGGAGAAATATATGCAAATAAACATTGGAATTTTACTTAAATTGGTGGTGCCCCAAAAGATAAAATAAACATGTGTCCACGATATACTGATGATTGCTTTGCTATCTTAATTACCCAGTGCACAACCAAGCTTCAGTGGCACTCATTATTTTAGTTCATGGGGATTTTTTTCTGTAAGTCCTGTTCTTGCAGAAGTAAGTGTGCATTTGTAAGTATCTGGGGAAATATAATAGGGATTTCTCACTGATTGGGATTAATCTGAATTGCTCTTCTCGTTCTGCTGTTTTGATCCTCAGTGACACACTGATATCAATTAAGTCCGTCAAAAGCCCCACTAATAGCTGCTTCCTTTTCAGAAAAATCTTTAGGGAACTCTATAAGGACACTCCAAGCCTTCAAATGAAGCAAATTAAAGTGTTCAAAGTCACTTGAGATCCATTCTCATGATGTCTAGTCCTATAATGTTTTTCTAAGAGCAACAGTTTGTGTTGGTTTTAAATTAAGTGGTAACTAAAACTAAAGGTAAGCCAAATGCTCGTGTGTAAAATCAATCCTAAATCCCAGGCAAACAACTAGAAGCATATATTGAGGAATATTAAACCAGAAAGGATGCCACTGTGTCAGATATTTTGTATAATTTCAGAATTCATTAATTTATCTATGTATTTACTTATTTTATGACAGAGTCTCACTCGAAAGTCCACCCTAGGCTGAGACTCACTATATAGTCCAGGCTGGCCTCAAACTCACAGTAATCCTCCTGAATCAGCCTCAGAGTGCACAGTTGTGCAACTCTCTGTCTAGTTTACAATTAATAAATATAAAAGTTAATTTTCAAAAATAATTCTTTTTCAATTTTTTGGTCTTTTTTCTCTATTTCATAGTACATTATTTTCTATTATTATTTTAATGTGACCTTTTAATCTATATTTTCTTGCTATAGATTTTGTTCTATGAAAATATGCTTTGTACTACTTAATAAACATTTATCACTCTGATCAAAAATTTTTATAAGTTCTATTAATGTGAATTTTGATTTTTCCCTCTCACCTAATACATTTGTAATATTCACATGAACTGGGAGGTTGCACTCTTTGTCACCATAGGGATTGTGGGATGCAAATCCACATAATCAAATTTTTTTTGTAGTAGCCATGTTTCATTTTTTTATTAGTTTTAAAGATTAAAGCCAATTACTGCTGGGGTAATAAAAACTAGTGACTTCCAAGATTTTGTGTAAAAATGTATACATAGTCGACATCCTACCTAAAAGAATTTACTCTTTTTTTCACAGATTAAGATTTATATCAATTACCCATGTTGAATATAATTATTATGTTTTGTAAGCTAATATAATAATAAAAATAATAATTATGGGGGAAGTTTCATGGATTTTATAAGAAATCTGGTAATATTCTCATAGATGATTCCTTTCTTCCTTTTTTGGTGCTCCTTGTCTCTCTGTCTTTCTCAAAGATTGTATTATTTTCTGCAATGCTTGGCTACTGGCTGCAATTTTCTTTAGGGATTCTTGGTCATGAAAAAATTTTACTTCTTCAATTTTGAGGGATAATTTTGCTTGATACAACATCCTGTGTTGACACGTACTGGCTTCTTAAGCTTGAAAGATTTTTTTCCAGGCTCTCCTGGCCTTTAAAGCTCATATAGAGAAGTCAGAGATAATTTGAATGGTTTTTGCCTTGGTAGAATAATGTCTACTTTTGTCTACCTGTTTTTAATATTTCCTCTTTATGCTGTATTACTGAGATTTTGATTATGATAGCTCATGGCAAGTCTCATTGCCGCTTGAGGTTATTGGGTGGTCTATAAACTTCTAATACTTGAAATTTTATTTCTTTTCCTAGATTTGGGAAATTTTCTTGGATTACTTTAGTGAATACATTCTCTATACCTTCAGTGCTTCTTTTGCTTTTCCCCACACCTATGATTCTGAGATTGGCCCTCTTTGAAATCCATCACCTGCAATATCCAGCTGTTTTGCTCATTTCTAATGTTGAGTCTTGCCTAATTACCACATTTGCTTCCTCAGCCTTGTCTTCAAGGAGTGAAATTCTGTTCTGACAATGTTCAAGTTGACTTTCCCTGCTTTCAAATGTTTTTTCATATCCTTAATTTCAGCTAGATTTCTTTTCAAAATTTCCACTTTTCTATCAAAATATTACTTTATATCTTGCATGATTTTTAAAATGCTATTATCATGTTGAGAAGGTTACTGTGTATGTCAAATTTTGTCATATAATTTATTGCATAAATTATGATGATCATGTATATTTTCTGTTATTGATTTTTCAATAATAAACAAGATGTGTTTCCTGAAATGTAGAAATATATTTCACTTAGTTTCATGTTCTTATTTCTCTGTTTGGGGATAATTTATATATATGAAGTGTTTACTTATTTATTTGTTTAATTTATTTACAAAGAACCTTGTTGTTCAGCCTAACTTTGAAGTTTTTAGCTTAAATTATTCTGCCTCAAATTATTGGGTGTATGACACAAAAGGGATATATCTGGCTTATGCAAAATATTTTATACTTTTTAAGAGAAAGAATTTTTTTCTAAAGTTTTAAAATAAATTACAATATTGGCATCGTTATTTGAATTATCTCTGGAACTTGAATATTAATTAGCATAGAAGATTCTATATGATCAATGTTTTAAGGTCCAATTTAAAATAGTACTTTTGCTTCATGGATAGCAATACAAAATTTTAGTTATTCAATGTAGTATATTTCCTTTCCAAACCTGGTATAACATACACTTCATTTTTACAAATGTCCTAATACACAAAACATCACAATTAGTGGCTAGTTTAATTCCACCAACATTTGAAAACAGAATCGGTATGAATATTGATTTCCAATGATATAAAAGTACTTTTTAATATAATGATGTCTTTACATTAAGAAGATGATAGCTGTTTTGCACCAAAGTTATCAACATGCATTAGTAAAAATAATGAATTTTATTTTGGATGAGTAAAATTAATAACATTTATTTAAAAGAAGATATTAATTTTATACATAAACTCAATACATATTATACTCTTATTCAACCTGTGTAGTTCGAATGTGCTGTATCACAAGAAGTTTTAAATATTCTAGTTTCTGAAAACTTTGCAAGTATCGACGTATAGCAAAATCATTGCTTAAATGCGCAAGGTTTGATCTATATAAGTATTAGTTAAATTCCTAAAATTTTATTTAAAAGTGTTTTTTTCATGATTTCAGAATTTGGGAAGACTTAGCTGTACTGAATTTATTATTTCAAAATAAGATGTTTGACTAAGAATTATATATTCAGTGAGGAGTAACATAGGTTAAACATGATTTTTTTCCATTAATCTCGTGTTATTGATATCATTTTAATTCGGGTTATATTTATAAGAATAAAAACTTGTTTATCTTTGAGAATTGGTTTTGTCAAAATTAGAATATAATACAGCTCCTTGGTTTTTTGTAGGGAGAATTTACACTAAAGTATGTGACAGTGCATGCAGTGAAAAGCAGGTAATAATGGCAGTCCTTGTGCCTTTTTCAGAACACCTCATTGATCAGGACAAACTGTCTCTTACTAATTGCAAAAAAAACTACCTATGACAAAACTGAAAATATTCTATTTTTATTCAGTGGTTCTCCAATACAACCATTAGACATGTTTTCAAGACATAATACTGCTGGAACATGCTTAAATTTTCAACAATGTTAATAAGACATTAGTCTTATTACACAATCAGCAATCCAAAAATTGATAATTCTGAAATTACAGAAATTAAATGAATGCATTACAAATCAAGATATCCATGTTTGATTATATGGGTTTATATTGATTTAATATTTAACTCATTAGAATTGGAAATCCAAGTTAAAAGTTCATTTAATTTAAGCATTTGAACATTACTTTAAATTCAAGAGACGGTTGTCTAAGTACAATTTTAGGGGGATGATAGAAATGGCAGAAAATTATTAAGAGACTAAATTAGAATTCATGCAATTGAAAATAACTTCCCAGTTTTATACCATTTGATGAATATACAGTTGCACAAATAACTATCTTATTTCATTTAGAGTTATTTCTTTTATATTTTTGCCACAAATAAGTGGAATTAAAAGGCTAATTTAATTATAATATTTGATCATTCTTTTTTGCATAATGCAAAATAACAACAAATATAAAAGTGGTATATTGTTATTTGCTAATGAGAATAAAAGCCATTTTCTGTTTTTTCTCTATAAATTTTGCTGTCTTACGTTTTCAACTTTCATTTTAATTTCCTTTTTGTTGTTTCTATGGCTGCAATTTTGATTGGCAACAAAAGTCTAGGATGTTACTGGCACAGGAAGAAATAATAAAGAAATACAAACGGTCTAATTCAGCATTTAAAATTCCAAGCAATAATGGTATTAATAGTATTAGGTTTTAAGTGAGTTTCAGCAATTAAAGAGCTTGTTTAGCAAGTGCTAAGTACCTGAGCTCCATTCCCCAGATCCACATAAACTTGGTGTAGAGGTGCACGCCTATAATCCCACCACTCTGGAGGCTGGTATAGGAGGATTGCTGTGAGTCCCAGGCCAGCCTGGACTCCATAGTGAATTCAGGACCAGCCTGGGCTATAGAACCAGAACTTGTCTCAAAAAAGAAGAGGAATAATAATAATAATAATAATAATAATAAATAATGGCACTATACTTGCTGCTACTGAACCTCTTACATTTTCTACACAACCACTAGGTGTCGTTTTGCCACTGATTGTCTGATTCTACTTGGAGAAAGAGAGTTGAGCCAAACATGGATTTTTCTTGAAGTAAATCGGTGGTGTGACGATTTGGCAGGGTAACTGGTACAGCTGCAAATTCTCCTGCATAAACACTGTTATCCTTTACATTCTCTCATTTCAAAGTACATTATTTGAGTTATAATCCTACTCTCAGTATTCCTCCTTATCTATCTATCTCAATTGAGCTGGCAATGTACTTATCAAGTCAGTCAATGTTTAAAAGAAATAAAATAGAGAATATGTTTCAAAGGAAGTGAATTTAGTTCTAAGCAATTTTTCTATTCAAAAGAGAGCTTCAGTTAAAAAATCAATTAAAAATGAGAAACTTCTTACAAACTATTGAAATATACATCGCAAAGTTTCCTAAAATGTTAAATATAGGCCTTTTTAAATATTTTTTAAAAGTACACATAGTTAGGTAGGAGGGATGAATAATTAATATTTAAAATCAGATTAGAATTAAGGAATGAGATAAAATTTTGTTACTTATGCGTTGTTTTTGTTTGGATCAGTATTTTCAACAGTTTGTCTTATGTTAAAGTTACTTAATATCAAAGCTTTCCTAGAATAAAGTCCAATTAGTTTTCATCTTTTCATTTACATATGTATTAACATATCTTACTATATGTATATCATTTATCAGTCTCTTCACTCTCTCATATCTCCAATTTTTATTTGTAGATGGATGATCATTTTGTAAATACAAGTTAAAGTTGAAAAAACTAGTAGCTAATGATTTCTTATTGAAAACAGCAGAATATATTCATCTTCAGAATACTATTTCATAGTTAATTCTAGAATTTCAAGGAAAATATCAAATGAAAAAGAAGGGGTTAACTACAGAGCAAAGACTTAAAGACTATAGACATAGAAATGTAGCTAACATGTATTTTCAAATTTGGTATATTTTGGTTAAAATATCATTTATATTTGGTAAAGTCAGATTTTATTAAGGTTCTTGAAAAAATTCATGAGCTGTTTGATCATTTGATATTTTGAAATATATTCCTTTTAAAACTAGAATTTCAGATTTTATGGTAACTGGATTGCAATAGGGAGGATCGTGAAAAATATGTGTGCAACGTGAATTTTGTTTGCTTGTGTGGACAGAGAGAGAGGGAGGGAAAGAACAGAAAGAGAGAGAGAGAGAGAGAGAGAGAGAGAGATTTCTTTTAAAAGATCCTCTTCCTAAAAAAATAAATCTAATACAAAGTGGAAGAAAAAGAAAATTTTCTGTTTTCTCTTGTTCCCTGAATATTGCTATGCACGATTTAGATGACTTACAGAAGTACTTTTCTGGACAGTAATATATCACCCAATCTGGCACAATTTTTCTTACAATAATAATAATAATAGTAATAATCTATGGCCAGAATATTTTAGTCTTTAGTATTTCATTCCATGCTAAATATCTAACAAAGGTTAAGGATGGGACAGCGAGAAGCAAGATTTTTGTTGTTCAGTATGCATAACCATGGGCTCAGTATGCAGTCAATATAGTATCATATAAATTTATCAGTATTTCAGTAAAACAAGTCAAAAATGTATTGTCAGATTAGGAAATTCAAGATTACAAACACAGATATTAGTGCAACATTGCATATTATTTACATTAATAGAGAACCATCGTACATATCATCAGCTCTTTGTATACATGAGGTTCACATCAACAAATTCAATCAACTTCAAGTAGAAAATGCATGGAAAATAACTGTATTCATTTTGGACAAATGAAGACATTTTGTCATTATTTTTAGACAATGAAATATAGCCAGTATTTAGAAAGAATTTATACTATGTTATTTATTACAATCAATACATGACTGAAAGTATATGTCAATAAGTATGAAGAATGTTCAAATACTGTATTATTTCATATGACAATCTTGTGTATACCAGGTTTTGGTATTCAGAGGAAATTCTGAAAACAAACTGTCTGAAGAGTGACTGTAGATAGAAGAAAGAAAATGACAATACCGCTTGAATTATTGTTCATATCATCTAGAATTTAACTTTCTATGAACTTTTCACTGTGTGTTTATACTATGCATTGAGAGATAGGTTACTTGTTTGTTTAAAGTAGCACATACCACAAAGGTGTTTGGTCATGATGACCTTCTAGCTGGAAAAATGATACCTAAGCCATAATCAATAAGTACGCAAAACAGACACAACACTTGTACTTTCATATTTTGATGTGACTGCTATATTGCGTGGCAAAAATGAAAAAAAAGAAAACAAAAAAGCTATGTTTCTTGAAAAAACATAAAAAATTGAGTTTTACACTTTATTTTTTAAATTTACTTTTGATTAGTGTTTTTATAAACACTTGGATCTGTCCTAATGGATATTAATTATGATTGGTAGGTATATTACACCGAAACATGCAGAAGATTCTCATAAGAGAAAGTTCAGAATTATAAAAACTTGCTTTATCAAATACGTACACCATGTGATTTTGAAGCACCCACTCAGTTGGGGGCTTCTGGAGTCCTGTGATCAATTTCTCCACAAGAAAGACAAAAGCAAACCACAACAAATAACCTAGAAAAAAATTGGAGCAGAACGCGATCATGCACAAGTATCATCCCAGACTTAGGAACGCTGAGCATGAACTTCACAAGTCTGAACTCAGTAAGAGCAACTCCGCATCCTCCAAGATTTTTGTCTCAAAATATAATTAATCAATTAATTATATTATATTAATTATATAAATAATTAATTAATATCTCAGGAAGAGTGCCCCAGGTTCAATCCCTTGTACTTCAAAATACGAACATATAAAAAATAAAATTTGGCTATTGTGTTAGACTTTAGGAAAATATTCTATTTTCTGTAAGTGTGAGACTTAATGAAATAAATGTACTATATTAGAAATCCCAGATTAGGTAGAGGTAGACAGACAGACAGACAGACATTCAGAAAGACAGATAGTGGTGTTTCTATCCAAGTCTGCAGATTTCCAATGGCCAGTGGTTTTATTGCGGTTTTGTTTTTGTTTTTGTGTTCATGCATTTTGAGTCAGAGCTTTTCATGGAAATGTTTAGCTTAAAATATACTGAATATATTTTAGCTGCACAAATACTTTCCCTTGGAGGCATGAGATCCTTTATAAAAATGGTCATCTCTTTTAGAGAAATGCCAGTACTAAGGAAGGATCCTAGAAATTACTTTTGTTGGTGACTTTAATAATAGAAAAGGTGAACGAAGTACCAAAAAATTCTACAAGAGATTTTTTTTAATGTTTATAGATCTAACTACTAAATGTAAAGATGGTGGTTAGAGATTGAACCTAGGACATTCTTTCTGAGATATTTTTGTTTTATTAATTAATTAAATATATCTTGAGACAAAATCTTGTGAAGTTGCCAAGTTGCTCATACTTGGCTCAATCTAACTTTACAAACATTTATTTATTAAGGTTGATCTCAGAAAGTAGTTCCAGGTGTGGGGTTGTTGATAAGTTTTTGAGGCACTGTTTGGGAAGGGGGACTTAGTTTTTAAAAGTTACAGACATAGAGGCAACTTACTGCTATTACTAGTAACCACCTCTTTCTTCTTAATATATAAATGTCCTTGTTCACTATGGATAGTTTGGTCAGCTTCCTCATTGTTCAGACACAACATGCAGCATCTGCAACTTAAAGTAAAAGAATAAAATTTAGACCGCGTTTTCAGGAGATTCAGTAAGTGTGCGGCAGTCTTCAAAGCAGGAGCATCATGACAGACGGCACAGGGAAGCAAGGATGCTCATCACATGGCAGACAGGAGCAGGGCAGAGAGGGAGGATGATGGACCAATACAGACACCACGATCACAGCTCCATGTCCCACTTGGACATACCCAGCAGGACAAAGTGTACCCCTCAGACCTCCCTGAAGAATCCCAGAGCAAATCAAGTTGTCACTGCACTCTAACTGCCGCATCCATCAAATGCACAAGTCTGTGCTATTCTATTATTAACTTGTCGCACTTTAACACCTGATTCTATCTCAAATATTTCAAATATTCTTAATGCAGCTTCAGTGTTTGACAGTTGCGATTCTTTAAGTGTAATACTGAATAATTTTCTATCAGAAATATGATATAGAAATAGAATTGACAATAACAAAAAATAAAATTATTTAAATACTTTAACTTTTTTTAAAGCTTTGTTTCAGACTAGTAAAAAAATGCTTGGGTAATAATGCCCTTATTTTAAAAATCTTTTCTATTTGACAGTATCACCACACTGGTCTTCATAGTTGGACAATTAATGAGAGTAAATAAGGCCCCATAAGAATGACAAGGTATTAAATATATTACCCATATTAAAAGTTTCTAATTTTCCCCTCATTATGAAATTCTACCACGATTATTTAAAGCTAGTCTGTAGACAAAATGCATGCCCAAGTACTATTAAAGTGTCTTGAGGTTATGTCTATATTTTCCTGCCAGTTCTAACTAATCCAATTGGGCAAAAAATTCATCTTGAATCAAATCACTATGTGTTTTCATGTAGACTTTCCCCATGTATTTCTGGACCCATTTCAATGGCTAAACATCCCACATATATTTCTATTTTTTCAAAAATAATATCAAATTTTCCTGATTTTTTAACTTTTTCTCACCAATAACATTTTCATTAATTTCTTAAAAGGAACATTTTGTAGCACTATTTCAGTGACGGCATTTGGGTATCATAATTTAAAACAGTAAATTGTACACAGATATTCTATTGAATCTATAAAACAGCTGATATTTGGATTATTATTCTATGCCCTTGGATGTTGTAGCATCCCTTCTTATCTAAAGTTAGCCAATGTTGAGAGCCTTCTCCAATCTACCAGCTCAATGAAAAATTGTCACCATTCTCAGATTTCATCTGGTGTGTTCAATTCAGAGTCTCAAAATAAGGAACATACATGTATTATAACCTTTATTGGAAGCTTATGGTAATTCAGAATTTTCCAGAGCCTGCATCTTGGTCTGCTGCAAGTGAGATATTATATGTAACTTATAATATTAACAGACTGAATCAAATGAGTACCTCTTGTGTCATATTTTGGACTATTAAAAGAGATTCTCCCTGAGAAATTCTAAAGATTATGTAATATTTTTATTCTCTTGTGATACAAGAATGTATAGTAGTTGTCTTGAGGTTTTCTCTAAATTTTTCATAACACTTATAACTAATAATATAGATTATTCATTCATATAAAATCTATGACCTTCATTATGAATTTTCACAGCATTTATTCTGCATTCTGAGTTGACATGTCTACTATAGACACTGTAGTATAGCTAATAATTTATCTGTGAAAGTTTAAAATAGATGGAAAGATAATTAAAATGCTTCAGCTATAATGTGTTTAATTTAACATGGGGATAATTTCTTCCAAACTCAACTAGATTTTAACACTTATCAAATGATTTTTTTATGAAATTAGACTTGGTGTTATATGTTAAACTATATGGCTAATTTCAGATACAAAAAATCGTACTGATTGAAATTGGAAGATGATTAAACATATAATAAATATATAGGATTCTTGGAGTGGATCAAAAGAGTGGCCCTACATTATAAATAAGGTTTCATACTGATATATATATATATATATATATATATATATATATATATATATATATACTTTTAAAAATGATGGCAGGCAAGTCTCGTTCTAACATTTAACCAAAAGCAAACAATATTTTAAAAACAAATACATATATTTGTTTTTAAAAACAAAATACGCAATATTTAATTCAGAACATATACAAATAAAAATGAATAAAATATATTCCTATGTAACTTAACTGTAACAAGAACCCTTTATGCCCAGGCAGTAAAACATGTCTGCCCGCCAGCTTTTATGTTGTTAACAGGATTTACCAAGTATGAGGTCTGTAGGCAAAGCATAAAACAGAACATCAATTTTTATATAACTTACAAAATTAAACATTGGATATGTGTGCGCGTGTATGTTTTGAATATATTTCACTTCAGTGCCTGTGTCAAGCTGTAAGGGCAACTTCAGTCTTTAACCAGACAAGTTTGGAATGTTTGGCTGTCTCTCCAACATGTCTTTTCCACTAGCTTAAAATGTAGTTCTTTTCCCCAGTAATGTCATTGCTGATCCAGTAGTGCGCTCTTAGGAAAGCTGGAGATGGACGGACTGATTGAAGCATTTAACTTGCAAGTAACAGGGCTAATGGTTGAAAATAATAGTTGAATGCTTTCCCTGGCAACATTTTTCAAATGGCCTGGCTCAAAGGTATGTTTTTTTTTTTAATTTTCACTATTCAATTATTCTCAAGTTTCAGGTAAAAAATATAAGCAGAATTCCAATGACTGTATTTTTCTTACTCTTTTATCCCCTCTCATCTTAAAAGTGCTATAAAAGCACAGAAGATGTATTTTCCCTTATTTTTTCCTTCCACCTTAAACATAACTCTGATGCAATACCTTGAGGTTGTTAACCATTTTTATAATTTTTTTTCTATTTAAAATCTGAGAGGAAGAGAAACATATTTTTTTTCATTTTAACATTAAAAACTAGCCAGATGTTTAACATATTTCACATTTAGCCTTCAAATTTGCCTAAAATAAAATGGTCAAACCAAAGGTAGCTATTTTCAATGGAATGAATTTGTTTGGGATCCACTTAGGATTGTTGAAACCTTAATTCTGGATATGTCTGAGTGAGCCAGGAAGGTGGGACTTTGGGTGATATACTTGGCTCCTTGTGCCTTCTTTCTGATGCACTTCTACTGCTCTGTCCCCTGGCTGTGGTGATCTGAATGGCTTGGTCCATGCTGCCTTTTACCATATTTCTGTCTTGGAGCTGCTGCCATGGTATTATATCCCTTGAAGCCACGAGCCAAATTAAATTTCTTTAAATTATGGGTGTCCGATGTCAGGGGAAGGCCTGTGCAGACATAATCCAAGGAAATGAATTTCAATTATGCAAGCATTTGCAAGAACTTAGACTATATTATTGGTATTTCATGTCACTCTTTTTGTTTTCTCTTTGTTTCTTTTTTCTTTCTTTCACTTCTACTATTAGTTAGCTCTTAAGCCATTTAATAGTGGCTGCACTGATGCTGATCTGAAGTATAAATGACTATGTTTTCATTCCTTTGTGTATTTTACTCATTTGAAGAGGACTGGCTTGTCTTTACTCAGAGATGTTGGAGGGCTACATAATTAAAATTCTCCTGGCAGAATAAACTACTAGCTCATGAAGATAACTTACATATTTTAGCATTTTGGGCTGTTCAAAACAGACTGACTTTGTCCTCAGGACTAAAGTGACTTGATCTCTTGAAGTATATTAATTCCTGTCAATTCTGTGAAAGATGAACTGTGTATTTTCTAGAGCTAAAAAGAATTTAGGCGCACATCATAAACTACCAAAGGATCTCATTAATATGAATGAAGCCACTCTTAGAAAACAGCTTCGGGCAAATAAAAACAATGAAATAATACTTTTAAAAGACAAGTTTTATTTACCAACTGGACTATGTCATGGAACGTAATGTGCCAAGTGCAATGATATTTAAAATATATGTACTTCAGAGAAAGGCACAGAAAGCCAGTCTGTGCTCAGATTAATGAGTGTGTTGCTTTGAATAAATCTGTAGCTGCCAAGGGATGTCGTTAAATTCTGGGAGATTCCAGGTTACCAACCACACAGTAAAATAATACATATTCTGACCAAATAACAAATATAAGAACAGTGGTAAGTTGGAATGTATGTACTCACAAAAAAATACTTTATGTAAACATCCTCAGATACACTTGCAAGGATTATCACTCCTATTTTTCTTAAAGTGAAACTGATTTTCAGGTATATGATACCAGTACTCTTGAATGTGGGTGTAGAATTGTATTCAAATACCTTATTTGTGTTTGTGTAGATTGTAAAGCACATAGAATAGACATGTATATTTATCCTGTGTGGAAGATATATGTCTAAGTATGTGAAATATACACAGATATATATTCATACAATAATATGTATAATATGTCCTATACTTTTCTTCCTTTTACGTGTGATTTGGTGCCACTTAAGGTAATAATCAAGGTAAAAGTATTTAAACCTGGGCACTGAATAATAACTACAATTAATACATTCCAGACAGTAGTATTTTTTCTTAAAATGTTTTTTAAAATAAGGTAGCTCTAATTTACCAATGTTATCTATATAGCAATAAAGACTTGGATTAAACCCATACCAGAATATCAAGGAATGTAGAAAGAGAAATAAGTATCAGATTTTCCATAAGAGCACTGATATTAGCTCAGAAATTAAATAAACTTTCTTTGTAATTTTCCCTCTGGAGTAGGAGATTAGTTTAGGAGTTCCACAGGTTTTAATCCTCCAATGCTCAATTTCTTGTGCAAAGTAGATGTAGCAGTTGCCTAGAATCTAAAGTCCTCATTCCATTTATTTCAACTTATCTATGAATGACTTACAATATCTAATATAAGTGTTATATAATTCATTGTCATTTTAGGTAGGAACTGATGACAAACTAAGACAGTTTGCATGTGCTCAGTACAGACACAGTTTTCTCAAATATTATCAATGTATGATTAACTGATGCCATTAACTCAGGAGTCTGAACAGAATTATTTTTCTTTCAGTTAAAGAATAATCTCTTGGTAAAAGTAATGCAATTATATATTTTACTATAAATACCCATTATAAGAACTGTATTGCATATGAAGAGTTTATTTCTGATGCCTTATACTTTTTAACAAAGGCATCACATCTTGAATTCTATTTGAAATCTGTTTCACATTGTCTTTTAGCAAATTAACAATAGATTTTTCCTTAATGCTTTGTGTCTAATAGATGCCAAAACCCATGAATTTTATTTCTACATAATTCCTGCCAGCAGAATTTCAGATTATATTCCAACAACGATATTCATCAGTGAAATTTATGGGGCCAAAAACCAAATGTTATTTTTGCTCATATAGAAGTGACATTTTCCATAGTCTACGCAGAAAAGAAATTTCGTCATTGAGTGTGAACAGTTTCTATCAGAATACTCCCATTGGTGCTTCAAATGTCTTAGAAAATTAATATCCTCTTTCTATAATAACTAAAATATTCTAACCCCAAATTTCACTAGTGAATTTGCCTCTTCCAAGTGTTTTCTAAGACCCCTGTTCCTATTTGCCAGTTTTCTTCCCGTGTTATGTACGTACAGCACTCTGTCTTCTTAATTAAAGTGGGACTTTTACAAAATGCCATTCAGTATAAATTACTGACCTGTGATATGATATTGTAAAATAAAAAGACTATAAAAAGTTATATGTTAATTTGATTGATTTCAACACGAAAGCCGTGCACCATTTTACATATGATGTCATTTAACTTGACCATGAGTATCACTGCTTATAATAATTTTTAACAAAAATAAAACTATCACTTCAGGGTGTGAGTTGTTACTTCTAAGAAGAATCATTTAGATATTCACTGGTAGATTTTTCTGGTAGGTCTGTTTCCTTTTACTCATAAGTGATCCTACAGAAAGATCATCTAGATTTTATTCCTGGAATAAATGTAACTTTATGCCATAATATTCTTACTTTTACTGAATAATACCCATTCAATTTTCATAGTCACCTCACACATGTATTTTCTTAATCAACCCATACAAATATTATGGCAAACTAATAATTTCTAAATTAGTTTTATGTTTTATTACTATTTGTAAAATTAATTTAAGTTTTTAAAGAAGTTATAGTTTTTCTTCAAATTTAAAAATAATGGGTAAAATGTAAAACTTAGTACATAAGGGATTCCATATTTGCATAAATATGCATTACTTTCTGCCTACGAATTTCTCCTTTACCATGTCCAACTTAGTGTTTCAAATTAGGACACAGTCTAGATTTTTCAGATGGATCCTCAGAGATTTAAATAGTATTAAGAAATGTTATATTCGTGAAGAGATTATGCAAAGATAAATAACACACAACAGAACTATTTTTAACTACAGTAGTTATGCTTCTATTATTAATATCTTTCCAAAATAGTACTTCATAAATTTATCAGTGTTTTGTAAAACAAGATACAGGATCTCACTGAACATTAAATGTTAAATTGTGCCTCTACTTCATTCATTTTCTTAAATTTCAATTTCATAGTCAGATACAGAAACATTACTAGTAGATGAACATTGACATTACTTCAAGACACACACTAAATACTTATATAACAATTTTCTTTGTGAAGTTTTTTTTAAAGGAAAAATAGGCTTTTCTTGTCTATGAATGTAGGGACCCTAGTGGAAATTAGTCAAGGGAAGAATACATCAACCTGAAGTGGATATGCTTTAGTTACCCAGCTTTTGGGGAAACATTACAATAATTTGCACTTGAAGTGTTTACTGAAGAATTTCACTAAATCAAAGAAAACACTGTAACTGACACTTGAAAAATATCTCCATTAATATTTTATGCTTTAGAACAGAATAATAAAACCAAAATGAGCTCATGTTAAAGAAAGTACACTGTATAACATAACCAAAGATGGTGTGCTTAAGGGAAAAAAGAAAGATTTTGCTGGAGCTATCGATATTGAAAGGCATAGAAGATGTCATATGGCTAGAATTCTCTTTTCTTTTGAGGCACCATCTCATTCTGTAGTTCTCACTATGAATCCAAGGCTCGCCTTGAACTGAAGGCAACCCTCCTATGTTAGCTTCCTGAGTGCTGGGATTATAAGTGTACACCACCATATCTTGCTTGTATAGCCAGTGTTTGGAAATCAAACTCAGGGCTTTGGGCTGGGTAGACAAACACTGTAACCCCTGTGCTATGTCTCTAGCCCTTGTTATAAGATTATAATCCTTCTACTCTCTCATTATTACATACATTCCCTGAATAATCTCATCCAGAACTGCACATGTACCATTACATTACTCTAAAGTCTAATGAGTAATTCCAATCCTGACCTTTCCATTAACTTCACATGTGTACTTCTGAATGTCTTGCTATTATTTTTTATCTAAAGAGTCTTACAAACTTAACAAGGTGAAATAAAATACAATTAAGTCTGCATGATAAAAATTAATTTTTTCACTTATTAATTCATTTATCATTAGAATTATGCATCCACAGAGTATGTTTATGAGAATATGAACATAAATGAAACAGTCTGTGTGATAATTTATCAGTTTCCTCAATGCCTAAAAGCTCCATGAAGTAAAATAATTTCAAAGCTACATATCAAATAGGAATTTGGTGCTGAAGTGTCACTCAGGGACAGAGCATATGATTATGTTAGTGTAGCTGCTTAGGGTGTATGGTACCTTGGTTTCTATCCACAACACTCCAAACATAAAAAAAGGAAAGATGAATTCTATTAAAATAATAAAAATTCATTTGTATTAATAGAAAGCTAAAGATGCTAAAAATAAAAATTCTCTATTAGCTATTATGATTATTAATATTTATTACCTCAGTCCCAAAACAGTCCAAAGAGAAAGAGGCTATTGTTCTCATTTTTACTATAAAAATTGAAAATTAACTAGATTAAGTGCTGCTATCCAATATCACATTGTTAGTGACAAAGACAGTCTGGATTGAATTCTGGTTTGAATATCAGGTTCTTAACCATTACTTATTACTTTTTAGCTACTATATTCATACATACATATTTAATAAAAAATAAAGATTAAGAATATAAGGATGTATAAATATATATTAAAAAAGAATTGAAAATCAGAAATAAAACGTTATAATAAATTAGTCTCAACTTCAGGAGAAACTAAAAATGTGGTAAATACATACAATGGAGTTCTATTCTGCTATAAAGATACATTAGAGTCATCTATAGGATAACTGATGTCTCTATAGACATGCTTAATTAAGTGAATCAGGCTCAGAATATTAAACGACGTGTGTTGTGTCTAATTTGAGAAATCCAAGACACAAATCCAACAAGACAAGGCCTGAGAAGGGAGACCTACAACAGAGAAGGGAGGGAGCAGAGATAGGTGGATTTGCACCAAGGGAGAGAGGGATGAGGAAGGGAGTGGGAAGGAAGAGGAGGGGGGGGGTGAAGCTGAGGTTGGTACAATATGTATGTTCATAAGTGTCTCAAGTTCAAGGCAACTACTGAATGCTTCAACTGCATACCAATAAAAAGAAAGGCTATGTTTTTAATGCTGAAGAATATTGCCCTATAGATTAAATAGTCAACGGTATACTAAATATTCAATAAAAACAAAAAGCTCTGCACATAACAAAAGCAAAGAGAATTTAAGAAAGTTTTATTTCATGTTAAAGAACTGAAAACAAACAAACAAAAACGAGTGGCTGAACCTGCAGATGCATTTGGATTCCAGTATTCAGAGATGCAGCAAAAAGCAGAAGGTGAAACATCAAATGGTCTCTCTAATATGAGAGTCCCAGAGCACAACTCCTATGGAACTTAAAAGGAAAAACAAAGTGAAATGGGGGGATCGGGTAGGGGAGGAGGGAGGGAGGGGAGGGGAGGGGGAGAGACAAAAGGAGAGTGGGAAAGCCCTTGTCACCTTGACAAGATACATATGTGCATAAAAGGCTCAACTCCATTGTAAACCTTAAATTTTGCACGTATACATATCAATAAAATGGGGAAAAATGGCATTTGTGTCTTTTAGATAATTAGGGAGGAATAAACTCTCCTGCTTTCAAAAATATTGTTATAAGGATCTCAGTTTTTTATTAAAAATTGTTATATCTGAGAATATAATATTGATACTTTCATCTTTGTCTCATTTGATAATATTGTTAGAGTGGCAAAAGTCTAATGGACAATTCCAATTTCCATATATGGTTGAAAAATATTCCTGCTCTTGAGAAAAATGGCTGGCAGATTATAGCCAGGTGGCAAAGTAATAGCATATTTTATGAGAAGAGAAGCACAACCACATGTTGTTATCAATGGACATCACATATTGATGAGAAAATTCAAAAGGAGAATGTTGAACATAGCTTGAAGTCTTTGCCATGGCAATATTTAGCTAAGCTGTTTAATGCTAAATAAAATGGCAACTTTCGTTTATTTAGGTTTGGTGAAAATGGTAGTTTACTACTTCAAAAACATGGTGAGATTATGAAGAATTCTATTGCAAACATGTTTGGTAGATAGGATTTTTTCACAAATTTTAAGTACCAATAAACATGTGGGATGTTTCAGAAGTTCTGCCGCAGATTGAATTATTAACAGTTAGATACATAGAAGCTCCAAGGTAAAACTGTATGTAAGTCCATGATTATTGTTCTGAAAAATGAGTTAACTACAACTTTTCACAACCTGATAGTATCTGAAATTACAGCGGTTCTAAGGGTGATTGTTTTGGTGGACAGATGTCGAGAAGGAAAGTTGTTAGCACACACAGCAGCCGTGCTATAGAAATTTTTAGCAGTGGATATTTTCACTCTCTTTATGAATATTTTTCAAGAGTGACCAGAAAACTAGAAATAAAAAAAAAGTTTTACGCCATCAACCTGTAAATAATAAACAACAAAGAAATCCTTGGGGCACAAACAGACAAAATACGAAGGACTAGATTGGATTTTACCTTGTGTGACTGTAGCTGAACATTAAACTATTAGTTAATAACAATTCTTGAAATCAGATTGCAATACAAGAGCAAATTAGGTAACATATTTTAGAATATTGGGACATGATGTGAATTTATGAACAAAATAAACGGAAATAGTCACCTTGATTTTTGAACCGTGGCATATTTGGATCATTTTCTGATTCTCAGGTCAGAGAAAAAAAAATCCATTTTTTCAACAACTATTCTCCACGAAACACCACATGGAAAACTTTATTGAAAATATGCTATATATTACAATTGTCTCACATTTTCTTTTCAATATAGAAAGTGAAACATTCAGGGTTATCAAAATAGTTTCTGATTGCAATAGCACTGTGAGGTTTTCCTGCTCTAGTTTTTTGATGTTACATTTAATAGTTTTTTTAAAAACTCTGTGCTTCTTAACAGTGTATACAAAGTGTGAATATTGAGCTTTAGCAGAATTCCAGAAAACACAACATTTTAATACTCAATTTAAGTTTAATTAGAACACCTCAGTTTTGTGTGGTTATCATGCTTGTTGAAAGTAGCCATCATTAATATAACGTAGAAATGAATATACACAGTGTTACTGTACTTGTTATTTAAACAAAACACTTTTCTTTCCTGCAACGGTCATGTCACCTTGGTGATGCTGAATGAAGACATTGTAGGTAATAACATTATGAGGTGCTGTTGAGGGCTGTCATTTTGAACTAATCTTACATTTGATGCCCTGTCTTCTTCAAGATTTCAGTTGACAGTTTTGTCTGGACTTCACTCCTGAATGATGGGAGTTGTTTTTAACAGTGGGAGTCTCAGGAGCCAGAGAGATAGCTCTTAGAATGTTGTTATAAATACCTGGAATAGAACAATGCAGAAAACAATTGTCTTTTTAACCAGAATTTTTATCAGTATAAAAGCTCTTTACTAATACTTTTTAAAAACATGATAGGACTGTGTAGATAATTATTTAGCCTAAATATAGTTTATTTTCAAGCAAGCTCATTTAAGTAATTATAGAAATAAAAATTCTTTACTCAACCTTCATATTAGTTCTAGAAGATGCTTTGTTTCAAATGAGCTACTACATATATATATGAATATTTGCTTATTAAATGAACTATTTTTAAATATTTTTGTTACATGCTTCATCAAATATTTATATGGAAAAAACTTGTTGAATTTTGACGATTGAAGTTTCTGAAGTATATATTATATTCCTTATATAAACATACAATTTTGAAAGAAGAGAACACTACATAGACACATATTTGTAGGATAACTAATATAATTAAGGTTAACATCGATTTAAGTTTCCAAAATATTCACTCACATCTTCTACTAATCCATTCTCATTAGACCTAGGATTTAAAATTTTAGAACCAGAAGACATCAAACAGTAAGATACAGAGTGTAGACTAGTTTTTAACGTTGAAATTCAGTGATTAATGAAATTTCTATGTACATTTCTTGACTGCTAAAATAAGGATATTCACCTATTGTACAATAATCATTTGGAAAATACCTGGAATCTGCAGTTATGTGCATAAGTAACAGTTTAAAAGGCCATAGTCTTGTGATGGAAATTCTAGAAACTCCCCTATGCAAAATTATTGGAAACATTCCCTTTAATATTTAGCTAAAGTTTTTGAAGTAAATGCAGTACCTTCTCAATCCTTAAACTGGATAAAAGAAATTCTTGTAGATTCAAGATATATTTGGATTAAGTCTGTAAAGTTCAAAAATGTGTTTTCACTAACCCAAAACTTGGGTCAACATTTAAACAAAAAATGGTGCTTTAACTTTCAACATACAGAGTTGGCTGGAAACAAGTTTATGTACATAGAAAATTCATGGAAATATCAGACCAATGCTGGTAAAAGTTCTGCCTTAGGGCCAGAATAGGAAGTGAATCTACTCAACATGTAGACGCAGCTTTGGGCATCTAACTTTCCAGAGATGGACAAGGGCTGGCAATTGCTCGTCTGTCTGATTCAAGACATGCACATTTTTAATGTTCACTTAACAAAGTTACCGGCCGTCTTACTTTTTCATCGCTGTGACTCAATACCCGACATCCACAAATTTAGGAAAGGTTTATTTTAGCTCACAGTCTCATATGGTCACAATCCATCCAGGGGCAGCCGGCAGCAACCAGAGTACAGGACAGAGGCAGAGGCGGAGGCAGCTTCTCAGGACATCACAAACAGGAAGGCAAGCTGAGACCAGCTGAGACTAATTCTAGTCCGCCAGGAAGGCAGGTGCAGCTTATATATCCTTTCAGGTCTCCACCCAGTAATTAGTCCCTGCTGCATCCAGGTGTGGCCGCTACACACCGTTAATCCTAACTCACATGTTTTTAGTCTTAACTGTAATCCACCCTTCCAGACTAGACCCCAATCCACCAACATCACATGGTTCCACAGACAATTCATAACATTAAGATACATGAGACTTTTGGGGGACACTCCAGATCCTAACCACAACACCAGGGAAAATAATGGAAAACCAAAGATTTCCTAGGGTAAGACAAGAACTGGTGAGCTTCTTACAAATAAATAAATAAATAAGGCTAATCTATCAGCATTCTTCAAAGGTAGAGGATTAAATAATTCATGTACAAGGGTATTATTACATTGCCTTACATGGCCAGAATAGCTTCACAATCTCCATTTGCAAACTAGACAGCCTAGAAAAGCTGTGATTCAAGTGGCTGAAACATCCCTGAAAAGTATGGTGAAAGTTGGCATTCTACTAAAAAAAGTGGAGAATATATCATAAATATATATTTTACCTAAACTGTGGTAAAAGATGGGGTTACATCTAAAGGTATATATATGCTCTTACTTTGCAGCTCCAGTGCACTCACCTAACCCAATCAGGTCTCTAACAAAACACATTTACAAGTGTCCATAAGTGGTCAGACACATGCTGCCAACAACCTGTGGTCCATTCAAATTCTGGAACTACTTCGAGCAGCACAATTTCCTTTTGCAGATGGTTAGGACACTGGTCCCTTTCTCAAATCATTTGCAGTTTATGTCTGTTTACTATCAGCAACAGTTACCTAAATAATCCAAAAAAATTTAATTGTATAGATTTTAAAATGGTAATTAGTTCACCCCAAACTACAACTGGAGGAGCATGTTTATTGGCATCTGTTATATAATCAGCAGGAACATAAAAAGGAGATTTGCCTCTGGCAAAGCCTTTTTTATACAGTTGAATAGACATTTAATTTTGTTTTGTGTTGCTTTGCCTTTGTTTCATTTTGTTTCTTCTGCTTTTATTTTCATCTCAGACACTTAGGCTTGTCAATCATGCGGGCTTGACTAATAGAATAAAGCTACTTCCTTTTCCCACAACAATCCTAGGCAAAAATCTCCATTATGAGGTCTGGTTCACTACTGGGTTTTCTCTGCACTGAAGAAAAATTTATTTCAGCTACAAAGAAAACCATTAACAGATTAAAGATATGATCATTTGAGGTCTGAAGACTTGAAAATTGTTTCAACAATGCCAGTAGCTTCATTAAAAAACACAATTGCATCAGCCAGCAGAAGTCGTGAAGGAGAGTTAAAATCACATTTCTACCAGTAAACATTATTAATATTTAAATAATATTATACTATTTATATAATGTTTTAAATTATACTACATGTATTTTCTTAAGATTGAAGATTTTTGTTGCTTCACATAACTTTGTTTTTTTCTATCTGAAGCCTTTGCTTGACAAAATGGTGAACACTTAGTATATTCCCTATTATATTTAGGTAATTTGTAGCTCCTATGATTCAATTATGCGTATAAAAAATTACAGTTACAGTGAAATATCAATAGAACACATCAACTGAATATTAAATTATATTAAACATAGGTATAGTTTCTAAGAACTTGAGCAGTAGCAAAGTTCTATTCCAAAAAGCCATACATTTCTTTTAAATTCTTTATTTAGAATAGAGTGTAATACTAATTAAAGCACTTAAACTGCTCTCATTTAATATCAGTAATTTCCATTATTACATTTTTTCACAATTAATTCATAATCTAGGTATGTACTTTTGCCCAATTTGATAAATTTGTAATGTAGCCCTAATCAAATGTAATAATTCATATTAAGGTTAGAATGGTCAAAACTTAATCATCAGAAGTTTCATCATTAATATATATTATTTTAAGATAACTTTAAAAATTGTAAGGAATTGAATCTTTGCGGCCATCAAATCCATACGCTGAAATTTCATGCCCCATGTGACAGTATTAAGGAACTTATGTTAATGAAATTAATGTACTCATAAAATAAATATCATTTTGCTCATGTGTTCTTTCTTCCATATGAGGAAAAAAGAGAAAATAGCTCCCTTTGACATGGAAGGGCCCTCCACAGCTTATCTCTGTTGCCCCACTCTGGAATTGTCAGACGGTCTCTTACACACACACACAGTCCATTCATGAGACAGCAGGCAATGATGAAGGCTCGAGAGCTGCTCGCCCCATGGAGGACAGAAACCAAGTGAGTATGAAGACTGTTGCAAAGCATAGATCTTTCCCTGGACGAAGCTGCAGCAATGTTTCTTCTCTTTACCTTTAGTAATTTCCAGCTGCTAGTGGGGCGGCACCGTGATAGGGTACCAACCCCCCACACCCCCAACACACACTTGAAAGCTCTGTCCTGCATAACCCCGATTTCAACAATTTGATCCAATCCCTCCAGGTCAAACTCCAAACAACGGCCCCCTCCAGACAAGCTCTGCCTTCCAATACACAATTCCAAATACAGGAGGCTTTTGAGGGACACTTAAAATTCAACCAAAAAAAAAAAAAAAATAAAACCTTTGTGCTAGTGTGTGTGTGTATAAAATGTATGAGCTTTTCCACTTTATTTTTCTTCTACTATAATGGATTTATATATACTTATGACAAACGAAGTATGCTCTGATGTGTGCATGAGATTTCATGTGTCTGTTCAAATGTATTTTTATAGTTTACTAACTTTCTATTTATAGCTTCGGGTAGCCAATCTAATTTGCATAAGAATCATCAGATTATAGGTAGGGTGTGTTCATTTCAAAAGCTACTATTTGCATGGGGTAATATATTTTACAAGAGCAGTCCATGTTCAAATTCCATTATCACTGTTTTCCACAATCTGTGGTTACTTATATTTTACATTGCCTACCCAAAATATGATTATTGGTAATTGGTGAGTAAATGGTTGCTATGACATTAATGGAATCGGAAAATTGCATTACCAACATTGTTTTTGAAAACACAAGTGTTGGATTAGAGCTTCAAAAATATGTTAACTGTTTAATGTATTTAAGAATTAAGAATTTTATGAACTTGCTATATACCTAGCAGACTTCATTGACAAGAACTTAAGTAAGTATCTACATTATTGTTCAACTTTTAAAAATATTCCCGCTGGACAGATAGATTAAAAGATTCCACATCATCCTCATTAAGATGGATGAAAACTTTAAAATTTTATATTCTTAAAAAGCTTTATCTGTAAATATTTCTTTAAAGACATTGACATTCCAAAATATACAATGTAACTACTTTTGACATTTAATCGGTCCTATAAAAGTTAGCGGAATCAAAGTTGGCGAAATCCTTAATTTGCAGCGTGTGTACTGTTTTTGCTATAACCAAATACCTGATGTTTGATACCGATAAGTTATTGAAGTGGTTTATTTAAGCTCATAGTTCTACACGAAGATTGATTCATGATGAAGTAACTGCATTTTGAGAAGGCACCATGCTGTGATACAACATAGTAGGTAGCACCCGATGGCAGTAGTGCTGGAGTGGACAGTGTATACTTATCCCAGAGTTCAAAGCAACAGGAATAACGTTGCTTAATGAATATTTGCTTTTATTGTTATGTATTTAGTCACTAGTAATGCATCTAAAGCCCCAAAACTTAATCTAGCTTCAAGAAAACTAACTAGTTTTTAAATAAACACATCAATTTATTCACGAGGGTGGTGCTAAGTCACTTTCCAAAGACCTCACAACTTCACGTGGCTACACAGAGAAACTAAGCTTCAGTGTAACTTTTGATGGGACTAATTGTGTCCAGTTTATAGTGCCCATTAAAACATCACTGTCAGTAGTAAGAACACTGAAGTTTCAAAGTCTTGCTGGGACATTTACGACTGTGTCTGGTAGAAAGCTCGAGATTTTTGGCAGCTTGTTCCAATTTACTGTTACTAAATATAACTTGCATTTTTGCATAGCATCACTGCATATTTATTTACAGCAGCAAGAAATGATTCAAAATGTTTGCTGAGTCATAAATCTTGAGTTATTAGGAAATTAAATCACTATGAACTTTCAAATGATGTGCCAATTTGACTACACTATGATGCTCGAAGAGTAATGGTAGCCTGTGGCTGTAGTCACTGATATTCAAAACTGAACGTGCTGTTTGGAGAAGTCTCAGGTCAGGACTTGAGTCATTGGGACAATGATCTTAAACATACTATAGTAACAAAGAGTGTCCCTATTTTTGATAATACGCTGTTTTAATTTTTTATTTGTTTGTTTGAGAGAGACTCTTACTATGTAGTCCAGGCTGGTTCTGAACTCACTTTATAGCACAGACTGGCCTTGAATTGAAAGCAGTTCTCCTGCCTCAGCCACCCAAGTGCTGGATTACAGGTGTGTGCCACCATGCTTACATGGCACTGGGGATCGGGCTCAGAGTCTTCCAAATGCTTGAGCACTCCATTCCTCAATAACATAGCTTTGAAGTTCCGTAAGATGTCTTTGGGAAAATGTTATCTTCAAATATGTATTTTGTATTAGTAGTACTATATTTGACCCATTCATTTGTTTAAAATAATTTAATACAGAATCTTCTCTGATTAAACAATTAGTATATATTATAATCTAATTTATAGCAGTATACTAATAATAACTGCAGCAAATTATTAAGTTCTGTAGCAACTTCATATTGTTAGAAATATTTTGGGGGTTGTTTGTTTTATGAAATCAAATATGCCTGCTTCTATGACTATAATCTTACATTTCATTTTTTCCTGATAACTTAGTACAAATCTGTTTGTTGATATTTGCCATTTTATCATATTATAATTGTCAGTTTCATATTTGTGTAATTAAAAATTTAGCCCATATTCTTATCTTAACTCCACCTTTTCACAGTTAATATTTCTTTCTTTATTTAGTTTCTGATTTTGTCATGAAAGAATAGGGGAAAAAATCAGCATGATTCACCTCTCTTGGATACCACTTTAATTATTTTACCAAGGAATAATTTTGCCAGATTTTGCGCTCTGTTACCACCCCTAATAAAAGAAATACTTCCAAGGAGTTATTTTAGTATTAATAGTACTAAAAATAGAAATCTGAGATGATTGATGGTGATGGTTTAGTTACCACGCCTTGAACTTAGTATTGGCTGCTACTGATCCCCTGCTTACAGCTGCTACGTGTTGTTCAGACATTTTTTTCTTTGAGTTTTCATGAAATTGGATGGAAAATAGGAAAATAATTTTTCTCTTAATACGGTGGACAATATCATCTACTCCCAAGACTAAAATCATGCATGCAAATTATAACACAGATAGTTCATAATAACAAAAAAAGATTTTGCCTGGATTACAGAGAGAGACTTGTCTCAAAAAGAAGAGAGTTCACTGTTTCAATTTGAAGATAAGAAAAATTTAATGTATTGATTTTTGTCCCCTGTATGAATTAAAAAGACCCTTAAAGACTATTCATTCCAGAGAAACTCAGTTTATAACTCAATACGGTCGCAAATGAGTTTGCCAACCTGTTGATTTCAAATAGAAATTTGTGGAATTTTCACAAACTTATGAATAATTAAATAAAATTTTAATAGTTGAATAGTGCAATTGTAGTTACTGTAAAGTTTTGGTGGAATTACTATTTTCAGAAACAGCAAGGTGCTTCAATATCAGTTAATTAGAGATTAACATCTTTAAGGTTTTTATCATTTTTAGTTGACCCTGACTTTTAACACTGTTA
Source organism: Ctenodactylus gundi (assembly GCA_004027205.1). Classification (NCBI taxonomy): domain Eukaryota; kingdom Metazoa; phylum Chordata; class Mammalia; order Rodentia; family Ctenodactylidae; genus Ctenodactylus; species Ctenodactylus gundi. The sequence continues at coordinate 102,439 of PVKB01000740.1, read as the reverse complement.
TCAAGTCATATATTAAGGTTAAAACCGCTTTTATTTTTGTGTTTTGTTTTGTTTTTTTTTTTTTTTTAGATATAAATCCTTTCATG
>PVKB01000740.1:0-102253 GCA_004027205.1 Ctenodactylus gundi | reverse complement strand
ATTATTTCCATAATATTTTATCTACAACATTCAATCTCTGTTTATGAAGAAATAAAAAAGTTGTGTATTTTGCTAAGATATTAATGACATGAGAGTTGAATTTCTTTCAATATATAAGCAACAAATAGAAAAGATTTTTAGGAGCAATGCATTTCAGAATGATTCTGAAAAATTGTGAATAAATGGAAGAAATCTTAAAGATTCAAACATCTGAAATATTGAATTTTCTAGCACTCATTGTAGTCAATGATGAAACATGAATAGTTATGTGATTTTACCTTATGATTTTATTTGCTATCACTTCGCTTATTAGAAATCTATGCTTTTATTAATTCACTAATTGATTCATCTTATTGCTGTCTTTATGAATCAGACTCCAAAGCAAACACAAACTTCCTCTGTACAAATTAATTTCAAGGGAAATCGAGAGCTGCAAACTTCTCATGGTCATCTCTGCCATGAAAGAGGACTCCAAAATGAGAAGTGTTCAAGAACTATGAGGTACAGGAGCATCTGAGATGTGTGAAGACAGGATTTCATAAAATGTTATTCTTTAATGGTCCTAATGGCCATGTTCTGAGGCAGGAGGAGAGCAGTGAGTTTGAGGCCAGCTGGGATTATGCAGTGACACCAAAATTGTCTTTTACTACATAGTGAGAACCTAGATCATAAAACAAATTAGATTTACTGAGAATTACTTTTACTTTTTAAAAAGTATGTGTGTATTTGTGCACAGTTTTATTAAAGTATATTTTCATGTATTCACTACCACAGTCAAGACAGAATTTATTAGCACAAGATTCCTCAAGTAGATCCATGAGATCTATACCATCTCTCTTTGTTTCTTTTCTAACCCCTTGTTACTCTATTATTTTATGTAATTTGGTAAAATAGAAAATTAGAGTTTTAATGACTTGCCTGGGCTTCATTAAATGAGGAGGAATTACCATCAGTCCCATAGAAAGGATGTAACATATTTAATCTACATGCATAACAAAAGTTTTTTTTTTCAATTTTTTATTGTAATATGAAAATGGAATGCTACAACAAGCCCCAGTTTGATAATTGTATAAAAAAAAACCTACAAAACTACTTATCAACAGGAAACCTATCTTCACAGGAGACACATAGGTAGACAAGTTGAAATACTGTTCACAGTAATCTCTTTCATTTATTCTCCAAGTTGTATAAGTGCTTGTAATGTCCAATGTACACAGATTTCTATTTCATTGATTGTGTGTGGCAGGCAGCAGAGGCAGAGTTAGTGTTACACTCTTCCTTCCCTACACAACTTTTGTTTGTCACCTACATGCTCCCTACTTCAATATCATGTGATCGAGTAATGAACAATATTGTTAAAATGGCATAATAATATTAAATGCTTATGTTCTAGGAAGACCACAATATTAGTTGCCCAGGGCCACATCTGGCTTACAGGGCAGGTGATGGGTATAACTTGTCTATGATATGTGGGCTCCTGATACGCATGATAGAATTTAAAATTTGCAAAAAAAATCTCATAATGCCTTGTTATGAATTTATATTATGCAACATTCAAACCTTTTCTAGGCAATCTGTAACCTGCAAACACAATATTGGGCAAGTTGAATTGGAACATAGAAAAGTAAAAATTGCATTGATGCTGTACTGATCTATGTTCCAGATAATATTGTCTGTCTGCAGAAAATGCCAATAAAGCAAAAAGTGGAGTGACTATATCACAGAAAATGTTGAAATTATTATAAAATGATTACTTGTTAATTTGAGTATTATAACACAATGCCAAGAGGCCAAGGATTCTACACAAGTTTTAGAAGTTGAATGATTAGTGGTGACATCATTCAACATAATACAAAATTTTTGAGAGAAGAAAATGTTTTGAGTATTAGATAACATCTTTATTTCTCTATACTATTGCATATAAATTGCAAGTGGGATTTCACAAGTTATAAGGATGATTTTAAAACAAAATTCAATCAAAGACCTACATTAGTGTCAGACCGGTTATGCTAAACAACAGATGAATGCTCTTGGACAAGGTGTTTGTTTTTGTAATGTGTTTACACTAGGTTTCTTTCTGTCATAAATGGACTCAAAGGATAACTGATGTTTTAAAACTGTTTTCTCCTGCTGAGATGATTGGTATAATTTTTCAATTTGTTTCCCATTGAAATGACCACACATGTCTTCTATGGTTTGAATTTTTAGATAACAAAAATCAACAAAAATCTGAATGGAATGTGAATCTTTTTAAGACTCCTGACACTTTTGTTTCTGAGGTTTACGTGATACCAAAATAATAGATGACTTAAATTATTAATGAATTTCTTCTTTTGTCAAGTATAAGATCATATAGGAAATGTTGTATGAGAAGTGAAATTCTTACTTCCATTGAGGAAGTACACATATGTTTTGCTACAAAGTTAACAAATTAAATGATCTCAAGTGGGCTGTTTGTTTTTATTTTTTGTATGATAAATTTTGAAGGCTAAAAGTCTTGAAACTATTATTTCCAGGACATAAAGTATATCACCTAACCTAAATTTTTACAACCAAATTGAATATGAATTTACTCCATACTGTTTAGGTCAATTAATTACTTGAATCTCCACTAATTTCCTTACATTAATTTTGCTATTAGATATTTCTGGCAGGAAATGAGTAAATATGTACTATTATGGTGGAAAAAAGTCCTTCAACTAATATAAAGTCATTAAACAAGAAGAATCACTGAAGTCATGACACTTATTTCCTTAGATTCAAATTATTTTTTAAGATTCTTAGTGAAATGGACACATCAAGTGTTCCACATCAATAATTTCTAAGCTATGATTCCTTGACAATAGCTGGACTTGCAGATATGCTTCTTACTAATAGTACAATTTTCCCTTTAGGGAGTGATAAGTTCTCAGTTGTGATGCTGATGTCAGCAAATTCAAGTTCTTTGCTCTTCATAAGATTATGTGTTGAAAATTAATGGGACGGCTACATAAGAAATCAAAATCAATTTACTGTTTTCTAGAGTAGAGAAAGAATGAATTATCCAGTACGAAGTGCAGAGCACTTTATAATGGCCACAATCTCATCTCACTCTTCTTATGTTTTTTAATAAACTGTTCATGCTTTATTCCCACAGTTTATGACATCAAAAGGACCCGTCTGTAAAATTACAGTAATAAATTTCACCTCACGCAACACAGATTTTACATCTACTTTTCTGTCTATCTGTCAACTTGTTTTGCAAATAATCAAGACCTGACGAAATTGTTTAAAGATTTATCTTGCCTCCATGAAACAGAATAACTGTCTTAGCAAAAAATGGCGAGGCGAAGTGAAGGCAACCTAAGTTTAGTATGAGCTGCCGCTGCCTAACACGGCTCGGGCAGACGTGTGAGATTCAGATGAACTGAAGTAGCTACCTTTATTATCACTGAATATTTAACTTTTTGTTATTCGAAATGAGATGAATTTCATTATTACCACTAGCATTTGGCAGAAGTAGTTAATCGGTTATTTTAAAAATGCATTGTTTTCTACCATCTGCTGTGAAATCTGTTTTACAAATACACAAATCAAAAGAGATTACTTATAGGTTCAAAATGAAACACATACTCCCAGATATATTCTTAAATGATTAAGATGTTTTTGTCAAAATATCAAACATATAAATTTTATGTTTAGTATCTCAAGATAAAAATCTATTTCAATAATGTTTTACTCTTTTACATATTTTCTGCATTAAAAACCAACACTGACAGCCATTTATGATTTATTCAATTCAATGTTTTTCTATTTATTATTAAAAACAGAGCTTACAACCAAGTTCAGTGATTCTCCACTTCATCTGTAAATGGACGATTATGAAATGTCTACTCTACAATTTAATTTGTTCCATTATTTTTCCTTTACCTAACTGCCTGCAATATCAATTAGGTGAGAGCTGACATGTCAAAAAAGTAAATTTAAACACACCTTTTTTCCTCCAGACTCAGTTATTTTGTGCATGATTTTTTGTTTTGTTTTTCTTAGTTTATAACTTTTCTCTGTGTACTTACATCTAAAATCAACAAATCCTCATTTACTCTTCCAACCACATGGTTAATAAACACAATTTTCTCCTCATTGATCACGTGACATCACTCCTTTTCAATGATGCTCATTTCTCTGGAAACCCTCCGGTCCCCTGAGATCTGTTTAATTTTTCCAGTGCTATAAAGCAATAATTACCCCTGTGCCGAAATGTATAGTATTATATTTATTGTTCCACACACCTGCTCAAAACCTAGAATAATAAAATTAAAATGACATTATTTCAATGTTTCATTTATAGCAAACATTCTTGGTGAAATGGATGCATCAAGAGTTCTGACTACAGGTCAAGATTCTGACTACAGAAACTAAGACAGTACAAAAAAGATACAAAGATCATATAAAGTATACCCATATCTATTTGGTATCAATGCTTCTCTACCCTTTCACATAATCATATTTCGTTCCCTACCTGTATCCTTCCTCTCACTCCAGCTGTTCATCATCCACACGGTTCCCTCTTTCCTTTCTTCCTATACCCTTCATTTTTCTAACAAATGTGCTGATTCCTTCAAAAATTCTTGCTCTGTGTTATAGCATAGTGTCAATGGACAGAAAAGTGATTGGCCAGGCACCCCTCACTCGTAAATTAACCTTTTCCAAAAAAAGCAAATGTTTCCTTGCAGTAGCTGCTACTACCTTAAATCAACTGTATCTGTACCACAATGCTAAAGACTGAATGGTGTTCCTCAGTAACTCACTTGCAATAGAACAGCAAGATGCTGAAAACGGCAGACTCATAAACACACTCACCACAGCACACACCACAACCCAATAATTTACCTTGATGTAATATTATCTTACTAATGGCATCTATTACAAAGCAGAAAACAACAAATTGTATGTTTTCCTCAAGGATTCAAGGCTACCTTGTTCTGAGACTCCTAATTAACACCACACACACACACACACACATTAAAATGTGCTACTTCCATAGGCAATGCATAAAGTTGATGGATAAACTATTGCATTATAAAAATTCTTCTCTCACTGAAGTTTTTGGCCAACACTGTCTCCTGTCACTGCTTAGATTCAGACAAACCTCCCACTCTGCTGGACTTCTCCAAAGCCTCCCTTCATGTCCAGTTGCCTTGTGTCCCCCTGGGAGGACATCTGTTTCCTTTGTCATTACCAAACTTTGTTTTTACCTCACTGCCTGTGTACAAAGTTGAATACGGATACTTTGTACTCCACATTATAAGTTTCCAAACATCATCAGAAATGAAAAATAAGAAAAAAGATATGTAAGAGTTTGTTGGCCCAGATTTAGTGTGCTAGCATCATGAAGATTGCAGAGACTAATAACTATATTTCTGTTAAGTATTGTATACAATTAGTAATGAAATAATTTTACAGTCATCACATGATAGTTGGGTATAAGCAAATTGGCTTAAACATAATAATAGCTGATTAGAGTTTTACGACTGTCTATGCAAATTTTTGTGCTGTTTTTGTCTAACAAAAGTTTGCCTACTGAAAAACTTCCGTGTATGCTCTTTGGATCCAGAATGACTTCATATAGGGTCAAAGAAATTAGTCATTAAGTAGCAGAGTGACATTTTTTCCTTCATGATAGATGTTTGAATGACATTGATGTTTCAACAAAAATGGCAGAAATTTTGAAAAGGTTTTTATTTTCTACATATTCAAAGGCTCTCAAATTAAGTTTAGTTTGAAGTTTATTGTTTTTTTTTTTTTGAAGTTTTAGTAGCACGCAAGTCTAGTGAAATCCAAAATGTGAAGTGAACACACAGATAAGATTTACGTGACTGTAAATTTCATTACAGTAATAGACTCATTGCATTCCATTAAGAAGCAGCACCTGCTCTTGGTGAAGTTCAGATTTTGGAAGAATGTAAATTTAATTTATTGCACAGCAAATCCAGTAACATGCATTCATATGAAATACATTACTCGAAATTAATTATGGAAAATATTGTCTCTAAAATATTCACGTCTCCATAAAACTTTATTTTTGCTATGAGTCCTAGACATAATGCATAGCAAAAAAAAAAAAAAAAAACCCTCAAAAACAAAATATATCATTAAGAGATTTTAAAGACTTTTTGGCATTTATGTCTTTTAAAGATGTTTAATTTTAAAAGTTAAAACATACAGATGATCTCCCAAATCAATTGTGATAAGGTACTTCATCAAGGAATGAAGAAAAGAAAAATCAAAAATCAATCCAGTAAGCTAATTTTCCCTCCACATTTCTCCTCATTGTAAGCATTTCTAGAGAAACACAACTGAACACATTGCCATTTAAATTCTTCCCTTTCACAATTCGGGTGTTGCTGATGTGGTGCTCTGTCACATGGGGATATGGGAAGGTAATTAAGCCACGAAGGCTGTTCCTTGTGAATGAGATGAGACGTGCAAAGAGATGTGGGGACAAATTTCCCATTTTGGCTTTCACTTTCTGCCTTTGGACAACTGTCTTCAGAGGATTTAAATATTTAACCCCCCCCCCCCCCCCCCCAGAAATCAAGAGTGCATAATAATCAGACACTCAATCTGCCAGTGCTCTTATCTTGGACTTCCCAGAACTGTGAGAAATAAATTTCTATTTCTTATAAATGATTTTTATATTGTGTGTAGAAGCACAAGCTAGTCTGAGACTCTCACATAATTTTTTTAAGTTTTATCTCTTAGTTGCTTGGTAGCTGGGACGAAATAGTCAACATCCGCAAACGAAGGGAGGAAAGGTTGATTTTAGCTCACAGCTTGGGAAGGGCTCAGTCCGTTCAGGAGCAAGGGACAGTGGCGCAGCCATGGTGGAAGCCATGCCTGACGGTAGGCTGGTAACAGCCTTGCAAAAGAAAGCAGGAGGAGAAAAGGAGGGCGGAGTGAGCGCGCACTCCTCCGGGTCATGCTCAGTGAACCACATTTCTGGGAGAAGACCCAGAGACAAGCTACTTCAGACCAAACCTCACACCTAACAGCACAGGAAATCCATAGGCAATTCAAAACATGCAAACACGTGAGAATTTTGAGAACGCTCCAGACCCAAAGCATAACACCCGTTTTTATGTGAATCTAAGTTCCTAGAAAATAGAGAATATTATGTTTAATTTAAAGAATAGCATGGATTAAAATAAGAAATTCTTTTTGTGAGTCCTAAGACATATTAAAACTTAAAAATGTGCATGTGAGATACTACTTTGTAATTTATAAGCTTCATAAAAAGACACAAAATGTACGTTATAGAAAAATAGTTTCACTCTTTTTCTTGAAACGTAAACATATTTCTAAAACAATCTTTTTCATGCTAAAACAATTGTATGTAATCTCTAAAGACATTCTACTTAGAACAGGGTCATTTAATAATTTGAAGATATATATATATATATATATATATATATATATATATATATATACCTATTATATATATATATATATATATAATAAAAATTACAGTGAATTCATTAGCCTATTCTATTGATCAAGTTTCCTTTATCCCCACGTCTCACGCATGTGCCAGTGTGAGCTTTGGCTCACATTTTTGTGTTACTTCCTCAAAAACCACATTGAGGGACTAGAATTTCTATTTCAGTTTTCAGCGAGAGTTGATGCAAGAATATAGAAAAACTCAAAGATTCTTTTGTGAAGGGAAAGCTCATTTTTTTCTGAATTCTTCTTGGCCAAAGCAAGTAGACCAGGATGATTGCGTCTCCTTGATAGGTTACTGGTGTTACTAGTTGCACCATTCTCTTTGTAAAGCTTCAGGTCGCATGGGTTGGAAGAGAAGTTCTATTCTCTTTTTTAAGGGAGAGTGAAAAATAAGATAAAAATTTATAATTGATTTTGAGTAGACATGTACCTTTTTCAGAGCTTTCGTATCAAAAGGTCTTGATTTCTTAAAATTTTGCTTAATATACTTCGTATTTCAGGAAAAGTTCAACTTTTCATTTACGTTCATCATTTTCTTTTCTTTCTTTTCTTTTTTCTTTTTTTTTTTAAACAGTGTCAGGCTAGTCCACAACTTGCTACGTGTCCCAGACTGGCCTCAAACTCACTGCAATCCTCCTTCCTTCAGCCTCCTGAGTCCTAAGACTAAGCTATGTACCACCATTTATGCTTACTCGGTGCTGGGAATCAAACCCAGGGACTTGTGCATACTAAGCAAGAATTTTGACCCCTGACATATGCCCCCACATCTTCTTTACATTAAAAAAAAAGTTAGTTTAACTTATAGGTGCTTTTTGACACATTAAATACAGTATTTTTGAACTCTATTAAAAATTAAAAATATAGTTTTTTCCAAATTTCTCTTTCAAGATTGAAATTGTAATAAGTGCAAGGAATCTAAGGGGCTATATAACTTGACCAAAATTAAAATGGCATTCCAACTCTTACATAGTTTAGAACAATATAAAACATAAAGCATATTTAATGCCACCATTTCTAACAAAATTTAAAATAATAGGAGACAAATATATAAAAGGGTTTGAACGTGAATATGAGGAATTTTGGAATTTCTATGCAATTAATTTAATTAAATAGAGAAGCTTAAAATGGTGTAGTTTCATATCATTTCCTCAATATTTCTTCTGATCTAATAAATGATTGTTCCATATTACACTCATGAATATAAAAGAAAAAAATCTGTCCAGTAGCCTGTATGTTACTTAAAAATATTTTTAAATAAACATATGGACAAAATATTATAGAATAATAAAATAAATAATCAGTAATAACTTGCATCCACACTGAACTGAAATGTAGTATATTTTAAATTGTCTGAGATTTCAATAATGTTACAAGTAGAAGCACTAAAGTTCCTGAAATTTTGCTCTACTAACAAACACTGTTTTACAGTCTAATACCTCTACCAATATTATTTAATTTAAAAACTAAACGTGCACACATTTATAGTGTTTGTTGAAATAATGGACACCTTAAAATTTGATTGTAGTTCATTATAAAATATATGACATAACTAAATGAATTTTAATATACACCAGACATTTTAGTTTTACATGTTTTGCATACTTTACATTATCACATATTTAATAAAATCTTATAATAAAGAATAGGTGATTAATTTTTATTGTTAATGAGAAATACATGGAGTAGAGAATTTATGTGATTGACTTAGGCTCAGAAGATCATAAACTAGGGATTGCAAGAATGGGTCCATATCAAAAAAGCTGTAGCTCGTGTGTGTGTGTGTGTGTGTGTGTGTGTGTGTGTGTGTGTGCTTGTGTGTGGGTACGCACATGCTTGTCTGGGAATTCCACCACAGTCTTTTCACCGAGCTAAATATCCAACCCTTTTACACCTTACATTTCAAAAAATATTCTCAGTATTTTGGGTAGGTCTGAAGATGTGCAAACTGGAGTTTCAAAAAATGCCCATGGAGAGCAAATAATACTTCACAATCCTGTGACAATAACTTGATTAGATATTTTCAGTTAGATTTTAATTTAGTACCTTTAAAGTGTAAACTTGTTTATGATAAAACATAATTAATACATGTAAGTACTTATTTCAGGACTAATGCAAACAGACACCAAAGCGAAAAAACAAAAAAATGCATTTCTTAGAAATGAAATTGTGAGGAATCTAAGAAAAAACTCAAGATATTAAAATGGAATTAGAAATATATTAATTTACTTTCAAATATTTTAGTTAATATGTAAATATGGATACTGTGAATTAAAGGACATAAATTAGTGTAAAATATGTCTTTGATGTTTTTGTCTACAATTCACATTTGCTTTTTTGAACTAATTATTTATGAATAATTTCAAGAATATTTAACTTTTCTAATTGTCTATTTTCATTTTGATTCAGAGCATCTTTAACTTGCCTGCCTGCAGTAATACTACTTATATAATTGCAAAAATTTTAAATAATATATGCTAATTGTGAAGATATTTTATACATTCTGCTGTAAATTAGAGTTCCAAACACATCAGATTTAGAAATTATACAATTTTTTAAGTTTTTCCTAAGAAAATTATTTTATTACACACAAATGACAGTAAAAATTGACACTATGCAACATTATACATGTGCATCAGTTAATAATATATAATCATGTATTGTCTGTAATACATGAAAAGTGTTATATTTTACACGTACGATGTCCCCAAAGTCTCATGCAATCACAGATGAGGCTTTTAGAAGGTGATTGCATGATTGGTTTCTGTATTCATCGGTGGGTTAATATTTTGATGAGTTTATAGCTAAGTGCACTGTTAGAAAGCAGGGCCTGGTTGAGGATGCGAATCTCAGAGGACATAACTTGGAAAGCTGTTGATGTTCTTACCCACAGCTCTCCTCTTTGCTTGGTAGCTGCCGTGGGTAGATCAGCTGGCCCCGCCCTGCCGTTTATACGTGCTGTCTTCCCAGGAGCCAGCCACAGTCTGAACCACTAATGTGGGAGCCAAATGAGCCTCTTCTTGGTGTTTCGAGTGTCCGGTATTTTGTCCCAGAGACAAGAAAATGAGTAATACTTAGGATAAGCCATCATAGTAAACAAAAATAGAACCTCTTCAAATAAGGACAAAAAGAGCCTCTTTACGATGTGTAATACAGCTAATATCCTCCCTTTCAAGAACATCTTTTAAATAAGACAAAAGAGGTAGAAATTAACATAAGATCATTATGATTACATGGGCAAAAATGTGAGTGTTTTTTTCTGAAGATTCCTGTGAAGTTTTATGTTGATTCCATGATTTGTGAACGAACTTCTATGCAGCCCTCATCTTTAATTAACACAGACTCACTGACATTCTCTTCCTGACACTTCTCTTCGTTATTTAACACGCCTGAAGCACATTTTCTCTAATTTATTGTGTTTTCATTAATCTCCAACAAAAAAATTGATACTAAATGGAAAGTAATGAATTAAAACATCTTTTTCACATGCCACAAATAATTTGTTGAACCAAAAGCAGACCATGGACCTCTCGTCATCCTCACATGCATCAGTGTGAGACAGTCTTTCCTTCATTCACCAACTACAGTAAGAGCCATGACCCAAACACAAACATAATCTGACAAAAGAAATTGCTGTGTGACTCTCCAGAGCCTTAAGGATACAATGGAATTAGGAAGAATCTAGTGTAATCTTCATAAACTCTTTAAATAAGATTATGCCTAACGACAAATGCAATGTAAATTGACCGAGCCCGCTCAGTCAGTCAACGGGTACTCGAGTGGGAATGTAAGGATTGAAAAAAGACATGGACTCTCGAAAGGGAAGCTGCAAAAAACACTTTATTTTTTACAGAATTTCTCTTATACCCCAGTTGTTTACCAGCCTTCCAGACTTTCCCATCAGAGCCACCAAGGACAAAGAGCAGTCCAGTGTTTAAGAAAAACACCACCTGGATTACAGCACAAGCGATAACAAATTCTTTTGAACTCAAACACTTCTTCTTCGTGGGCATGAACTTGGCCAAGGTCAGCGATGCTGAGGCTCTCAGGCCCTGAGGTCCCCAACAGTCAATTTAATGGTTTCCATGGGACCAACACTTATTAAACCTCTGACTTCTGTGTATTTTTAGTTACTTGATGTAAAATGGTAATATAACACAAAACCAAAATGCACAGAGTTCGCAGTGCAGCAACATCACACTGCACTGGGCTTTGTTGTTTTCTGGTTTTCTACAAGAAGGTCTTATACTGGTGCGTTTTTGGGTCAATTGTGCTAAATTATATACTTTTTATGGGGTTCATTTTGAAGGACAAGGGAACACAAATGAAGAGTCTGTTGATATTTTGATATACAAACAAAAAAGAAAGAATCGTGCCAGTAAGAAAAGATGAAAAATTATTAAGCAGATCCTGGTGACCAGTAAAGGGCAGCCTGGCCTGCCATGTATTAACTGCAATGTATTTAATTGATGCAAAAACAAAACTCATAATATTCAGTGAGGATTTACAAGTTCAGAGAAATATCTACATTCCATATATCACTGTTTCTATTGTTTTTAATTTATAGTACATTTAATAGAGAAAAAACTAATTTAGAGAGAAAGAACAGTTTACAATTTAGTATCTTACAAATTTTTAAATTAGTGGTATATATCAACTATGTAAGTCGATGATTTTTTTTTACTGTAAACCGGCTACTGTAATTCACATGTTCTCTGGAGGCAATGCTTTAAATTTAAAAGCATGATAAACTAGAAATTTTATTATTCTTTTGAATGTGTATGTATATATTTAACTTTAGAACTTGTGAGGAGTTTTATACAATTTCCTGTATTTCAGTTACCTTAAAAATCCAACATCAAAACCCGCTGGTGAAAGCTATGCAAGGCAATAGGTGCTTTTACAATTTCTATTAATACTTTATTCAAAATGTTCTGACATTGAGAATACCTGATAAGGAATAAAAGCTATAAAGAATGCATCACTGAGAAAAGAGGAGAGAAAGAATCCTACCGCATCTTTACATAAATAATGGACATGCTGTTGTAGTCCTCTGTTCCCGATAAAGGGAGAGGTCATCTTTGCACATATTTCCTGACAGAATGAGGACGTCCGTGTTACCCCTGATTAGGTGAATAATGTCCCGTGGCATTTTCCCCATTGATGCACCTTAGTAGTGACAGCCTCATTTGCAGCTCACCGCGACCTTTCCTCTCCCTGTATTACCCCCTCTCCTCTCACAAACAGACGTAAAACTGATTGGTAATGCTTGAAATTCCAGAAATAAACTCGTTTTCTTCAGGCTCACACTATAGAAATTATTTTTTTATTAATTTACTAGTTACATTTTCTCTATTTAAATTGGCCAATTCTGTTTCTCACTTCTGAAACAAGTTAGTAATCCTTATATAACCAGTTACCAATGAGAACGGATTCTATTTTGAAAAAAAGTTTAACTTAATTTTAAAAGTTTTTTCATTAAAATTGTATATATACAAACTGATTGAATATATCTATTGCTTTCATATTATGACTATTTGTACATCTCAATCCATAGGATACAAAATGGAGGCATGTTTGTAAGAGGGAAAAAATGTGGTGCCTAACAAGTGCACAGCTCTGGGTTTGATTTCCCAGCATCACATAAACTGGGTGTGGTGGCACAGGCCTCTAATCCCAGTAGTTGGGAGGCTGAGGCAGGACGATTGGCGTGAGTACATGGACAGCCTGAGCTACATAGTGAGTTCAGGGCTGTAGAACAAGATCTTGCCTCCAAAGAGAGGGAGGGAAAGAGAGAGAGAGAGAAAGAGAGAGAGAGAATGAGAGAGAGAGATGAAATGACTATGCTAAATAATATCACATATTTTAACTTTCCATTTGCATTTCTGAAACTATCATGTCAAAAGCATTGACAATTTTGTATTTACAAAATAAAATTATGAGACAAAATACACATCAATAGTATTATAAAATAACTATGTACACTTAAAAGGAATCTAATGAATTTGCAAACTAATGACATAAGAAACTAATTGAGAAAATCAGAGAAAGAGTGCACCAAGAAATCCACAATAAGAAGGCGTTCTTAATAAAAAGCTGAATCACAACTAGCAATAGCTCAATGTGGAATATGCTGAAATATCCATCAGCTGACAAATATTAAAAACTGTGCTATATGTACACAAGAAATACTATACTTCCATAAAGACAGATTTGAAGCTTTTGTAGGTAAATGGAGACGACTTGAGACCATCATGCCTAGCCAAATGAGTAAAATTCAGACATATCACATGGTTTCTCTAATATGAGAAACCCAGAATACAGATATTCTTTAGAACCAAATGTGCAGATAGTGGGAATCATGGCCAGGGGGAGGCAAGGAATGAGGGCAGGCACAAGAGAGCCTAACAGGGGAGGGGAAAGGATTGTCATTTTGACAGTGTATATAAGTGCACAAAATACTCAAACTCAGTATAGTCATGTGTGTTTCATATATACGTAATAAAATGGGCAGAAAAATAACTGGAAAAAGCAATGTAGTGAGACCATGTAATAAAACTAAATTTAAATTTAGATCTTTAAAAATATTAGTGGTGCAGGTAGTTCATTGACACAGTTTAAAAATAAAAGTCTAGGCGATACTCTTCATTGCAGAACAAAACACTTATTATTACTACATGACACTTGGAAAATGGCTGAAAATGAGGAATGCTCAACAGCACAAACCGTCAAGCAAACCATCTGCATGTCAGAATGAAGGTGAGTAACTGTGAAAATGGAGGAGTAAGTAAAAAAGAATGAAACACATGTCAGAGAACAGATGGGTGAGGTAGTTTTGCGACCAAGCCTGGTAAATACTGCAACCTTTGTGGTAAAAGAAAATTAAGAATTAAATGTAGGTGATTTAATGAGCATGTGATTTCATTTAGTAATATCAAGTCTAATAATTTATGTTTATCATATAATAAATAGAGTTAATGAGCACCTGCCTGATAGAGGTAATAATTTCACAGTGAGGACTAGAGAGGACAGAAATATCTAAAAAGTTTGAAAACAGCCATGTGTCATAAAAGCAACAGAACAGAACCAAATGCACAAACAACTTGGAATGTTTAAAGAAAAAGAAAAATAACCGTACTAAAAATAATATGAAATAATGCCGAATTTAGCCAATAATAGAAAACGTGAGAATAAAATCTTACTTATTGGGCTGATAAAAGTCAGAAAACATGATTAATGTCTCCTGAGCACAGGCAGCACAAACCTGAATTTTCTAAGGTACCTTCCAAAGAAATATTTTAGAGAAAGAACATAATTTCTGAAGAATAATTTCTGGAAGACTTTCAAAACCTCAAAAGATGGAAGATGAAAAACGGTTGCTAATGGCCACATCGATTTCTCTTTGGGGTGATGAAAATATTCAAAATCAGATGGTTGTGATGGCTGAATGGCTCTGAACCTCCTGAAGACCTCTGATTTATAAATGTACAAAGTATATATTCATAAATGATGTAAGCCTAGGATGCAATACATGTCCGCATTTAGCTGAAGTTAAGCCTCAGTTTCAGCACCACAGGAAGCAGAAAAGAAACCTCTGCATTTTATGGTTTATCTAGCTTAAAAATGGAAGACAAAAACTGAGTAACCACAGACCCTGGAAAGTGGGCAGGTAACCTCACTCTGGAAAGGAAAGCTGTAGGTGTGGAGCAACAACGTGGCCAACAACTCTGCCTGTGCTTCTGATTGACCCTCACACTTGAAAGAATGAAGGACCCAGCAAAATAAAATAAAATAAAATAAAATAAAATAATAATAATAATAATAGTAAAAGAAGAGAAAAATGTTGGCAGTTGAGTTTATATGCTCACTGAAAATTAAAAAGAATTTTTAAAATATATATTTTAAGATAAATAGAGGCAACTGAAGGTGTAAATCAGCGATTGAAGTTCTTGCTGAGCAAGCAGGAGTCCCGGGGTTCAATGGCCCAGCACCCCATACTAGCTGAGAGGGGTAGTGCACGCCTGTCATCCCAGTACTAGAGAGGCTGATGCAGGAGAATTGCCATGAGTTAGAGGCCAACTTGAGCTACTTAGTGAGTTCAAGATAAGACTGGACTGCAGAGCAAGATAATGTCTCAAATAAACAAACAAACAAACAAAGGCAGCAAAAAAAAATCAACAGCAGCAGATACACACTGAACACTCAAGCAGATGTTAAGAATGTTCTTCAGATGAAGAAAAATTCTGCTACAGAGAAACAGGAATCGTCAGGAGTGCTTAAGAAGCATGAGCAGTAGCAGCTGCTTTGGGGGATACACAAAATTTATTTTCTACCATTAGATCCATGAACTTTAGATGCTTTTATTTCTAAATAAAATTTAATGGCATAATATATATGATAGAGATACTTATATGTATTGTACACCATAGATAAAGGTTGCAAATTGTCTTACACAATGAAAAGCTATTTATGTTTGACAGAATCATTCATGTTGTGAAAATTTAAAAAGCATCTTACAATCAATAAGAGCTAATAATATTTTGCAACAAGTAGGCATATCTAAAACACAAGTGAGCTAAGGACTTAAATATATTTTCGTTATAATCTTGAAAATGCAGAGCAAAGTAAAAAAAGTAGAGAGGACAAGGTGCATTAGGCATTGCATGAGCTATAATCACATTAATAATTAAATGTAAAGTTAATAAAATAAAAATATTAGTAGAGATTACCAACAAGATCTAACCATATGCATTCTAATTAAAAGAAACAGCTGCTTTAATAAAGTGTAGAAAAACATGAAATGTTATACAAATCACACAAAGGCTGGGTTAACTATATTATTATCAATAAAATACATTTCGACGCTGAAAGGAATTTCTGAGATGAAGAGAAGTATTACTTACAGTGACTTCAAATTTTATGATAAAATTGATTTAATTTTCAAAAAAGACTGAAAAAATAGAATAGCAAAATGTAGATTTTCATTCTTAACACCCAGCTGACTAGCACCAGAGGCACCAAACCAATCACTGAACCAAGGAACATATTTTCAGCTATTTTACTGGAAAAAAAAAGAGTAGAAGACAAAACTTCACTTTTATTTTATTTTAGTGTGTGTGTGTGTGTGTGTGTGTGTGTGTGTGTGTGTGTGTGTGTGTGTGTGTGACAGAGTCTCACTCTGTAGCCCAGGCTGGTCATGAACTCATTATGGAGTCCACGCTGACTGGCCTTGTTCTAAAGGCATTTCTCTTGCCTCAGCCTACCAAGTGCTGGGATTACAGACATGTGCTACCACCCCCAGTTTATGGGTGCTGGGGAATCAACTCAGGTACTCAGCCCTTAAATTAGCTTTTGCAAGGAAAGCAATTTAACTGCTGAGTCATTCCTACAGCCCCCTCCCCCTGTTTTAAACTATACAGAAAAAATAATGGAAATTAACTTAATCATGCATTTTATAAACATATAAGATCTTTGTAACTTTGACATACATAAAATTTTAATAAAAATCTCAGAAAAAAATCTATGGGATTGCTTTTTGGTAAATGATGAATTAAACCTCCAAGTTACAAGCAGTTACAACTAAAATGATAGCTTTTTGGTTTCAATAACTATATATCATTAAACAAATTTGGTAAAGTATTACTCTTCCAGAAAGACAGTGTCGAGCCTTTATAAATGTAACGTGAGACCATTATGCTTGGTGAAGGAGTCAAACACAGAAGGTTAAACATCACAAGATTTCTCTAATATGAGAAACCCACAATATAGGCATTGTATAGAACCAAAAGGATTTGATAGCGGGATGATGAGGAGGATGCAGGAAAGCCAAAAAGGTAGAGTGCAAGGGATTGTAATGTTGATGTAATATGTATGTACACAACATACGCAAGCTCAATGCAAGCACTGTGTACTACATATATGAATAAAAGAAGCTTTGTTATTAACAGCCCAAAATTGCCAACAACATTGGCTTCCAAAGTAAGAAAGTAGAAGTAGAATGAACATCCATAAAAAATAAACAAATTGAATTAACAAACAAGTTACACTGAGTAAGTCCCGAGGGCATGTTAGCATCTTCCAACATTTTGCTATTATCAACAGTGCTGCTGTACAGAAGACATTCAGGTTATTATTACAACAATCAGATGTCAGGCTAACACTACATCAAAGACTGAATAAATAAGTCGCTACATTAAATAAACTTGTCTATATCAAAAAGTATATCACACACAAAGTAATTGATATAAGGTCACAGTTATTTATTTCAGACTTTTTAAACAATTCTTTCCCAGAGAGGAATGGGAAGATATAAGTAAGATCATTATTACAAATTTAGTTATGATGCATAAAACCGATATATAAAATTCAAGAGTCATAGGCCGACATAGTCGCTGACTGAGCTCTTAGCCAATGGACTAAGGCTATGTGATCTTTTATCTTTACCACTCAGTGACAGCTTCAGGAAAAAAAGATCCCAAGAACCTCTTATTTACCACCTCTTACTGTTTTTAGAACTATTAATATTCCAAATCAAACCACTGCCTCCTACCACTCCACCCCCAGCTAAATATCTATACAAATCATACACATGAAAAAATTGCATAGATTAAGATTTTATACCAATTCACAATGTTGAATATAGTTATTATATTTCACAAACTAATATACTAATAAAAATAATTGTTACAAGAGGAAGTTTCATAGATTTTGTGAGAAAGCTGGCAATGTTCTCATGGAACACCAATCAAATGATTGATGTCTATTTTTTGTTACACTTTCTCTTCTCATGTTTCCTTTTCTCCATGTTTTTGGTGCTGATTGTCTCTCACAAAGATCCCTGCAAGTATTTTCTGTAATGCTGGACCGTTAGCTGCAAATTTCTTTGGGGATTCTTGGTCACAAAAAGGTTTTAATATCTTTTCAATTTTTAGGTATAATTTTGCTTGATACAAAAACCTGGGTTATCACTTACTGTCTTTTTAAAGCTTGAATAATTTTGTTCCAAGCTCTTCTGGCCTTTAAGGTTTACATTGAGAAACTGTTAAAATTTGGGTTTGCCTTGGAAGAATAAAAACTATTTTTTCTCTTGCTGCCTTTAATATTCTCTTTTCTGATTGTATATATGAGGTTTTGATTATAATATATCATGGAGTGTTACATTGCTGAATGAGGTTACTGATGTTCTATAAGCTTCTTGTACTGAAAACTAATTTCCTAAATATGGGAAATTTTCTTGCATGATTTCAGAGAATAAATTCTTTATACCTTTGATGCTGTCTTCTGCTCTCTCTCCCACATCCATACTTCTGAGATTGGTTCTCTTAAATCATCCATATCTGTTGTATCCAGCTACTTTGCCCAGTTCCAATTTTGGAGTCATGCCTAATTACAGCATTTGCTTTCTCAGCCTTGTCTTCCAAGTCTGAAATTCTGTCCTCATAATATTTGAGTTAACTTCCCCTACTTACAAATATATTTTTCATATCCTGAAGTGAAGCTAAATTTATTTTTAAAATTTCCATTTCTCTATCAAAATATTCCTTCATATCTTGCATTTCTTTATTTACCTTAGCCACATTTTTAGTTTTGGCTTCTATATGCTCAATAAGCTTTGTATCTTTGTATTGGACCACTATTTTTTTTTTTTTTTTTAGTAAGCTTCTCTTTAAACACACTGATCATTACTTGTATTTCTTTAGAAATAACTTGCTTGAATTGTTTGCAGAAAACAACTGTTCTATTTGCTTTTTTACTTCTTTCCTTATGAATTCCATTATTTCAAGGTGTGTGACCTTAGTTCCTGGGATTTCTGTGGGTGACCTGTTGCCTTGTCTTTTTTTCCATGTTTCTGTTGTTGAGGGACTTCATTTTAAAGTCCTAGTTGAGAGGCTTCTTTGAATGGCTTTGAGGGTGTGTGGGGGGTGGAGGAAGCTGATAAAACTCAACACTTCGTATTTTCCTATAGTAATTCATTACTTAGAATTATTGTTTTTTTGTTATTGTACATTTCATGGGGTATCTAAGGGGATCCTGGGAAAATGGTCCTGTAAAAAATGGGGCGACTATGGTCCCAGTTGTAGATGACTTTATTTTCCAGCCCTTTTAGTACTTGATGGGAATAAAGTTCAAGAAAACACTGGATCTAAGGGTCATATGGATTCAGTCAGGACGCAAATTTAAGTGAGTCATACAAAGTTTAACACACATAAAGAATTTAGGGATTTTTGTACAACGTTTAATGATTACATCTATAACAGATTCTATACATTAACTAGAATTTAACCAGGCTTTATTAAGAAAACTCTCTTACCACACTAATGATCTAAGCATAGCAATTAGCATATCTAAAGTTGCCTATCTAAGGAGAAGCACCTTTATCTTAGGAGAACTTGAAATTCAGGCAGGAGGCCTTATCAGGTTTCAGGGAAAGATGTGGGCAGAGCCTTGCCTTCTGCATTCTTGGAACTTTCCTCAGAGAAGACTCAATGTGCCTTTTCACCTAATTAGGCTCTAGGGCCATTTTCTGTTTTCTGACAGGCTATCACATATTAAACTTTTTAAAATGCCAACTCATCAAAGACAGTTTTTGCACTTTCTGTTGTTTCAATTTTTTTTGTTTTTGTTTTTGTTTTGTTGTTGTTGCTGTTGTTGTTTTTTTTTTGTTTGTTTGTTTGTTTTGTTTTCCAGGTACATAGACCAAAGTTCAGGATTTAAAAAGCAACAAAAATCTGTGATGTCTAAGTCATACATTTGATAATATTGATTTAAATAGCTTATTTATTTAAAAATTAACAATGAAAAAACATATGTTTTTAAGTATGCAAACATATTTGTACATTGTCTGAGCATAGCAAGATATGAAATAGAACTGTCCCAGTAAGCTAGAGGCCCTGAGTTCAGACTCCAGAAATAAACAAACAGAAATGAAATAAAGCAAAATATAGCTAGTGCATAGATATGTAAACTTAAAACTACCTGAATTTCAAAAATTATTCTAAAATTTCAAATAATAGACATAATTTTATCACTTTTCTGACAAATATGAATACATATTAATTAATGATGAATAAGGCTAAGTTGAAATGTACATTTAGAAATTGATAAACACAATTCTAGATAATGCATGAGTTAAATAAGTTTAGAAGTCAAGCAGTAAAATAGTACAAGGTATGCTATGAAAGAAAATTTATAATGCTGATTGCGTGAGCATCAACTAGCCATAGCAGTGACACAGTGCTTAAGATGGAGGATCTTTACATTTTCATGCCTTACCTGACCAGTTGACCAGACAAGGGTGGAAAGGGATAGGAGGGATAAAGGTAATGACATTGTGATGAACTTGACCCTGAGTAATGAGGTTGTGATGAACTTAGCCCTGAGCCAGTGCCTTGGATCTTCTCGGGAAGACTGTGAATCTTGCCAATAGGAAGAGACAGGGGGAGGGACCTGCGACGTACGGATTTAAATCAGTACCGACCACGTTTTCGGGGTGCCCTCTCAACTTACACTTGGGAAGGTCACCCTTTTTGCAAAAAGAAAATTAAAGCCTCATACTCTGTAATCCATGCCTCCCATGTCCATCCTTTGTTTGGACAGGAAAATTTCTATGAGTTGTTTCTAATAGATTGTATTGTGTGTATTGTATTGTATGATTGTATGGTCATACTCAAAAATAAATTCTATATTGCACAATTAAAATGTTCAGTAATTTATGCTAATTTATAAGAATAATGTGTAGTCTTGAGTGATATCAAAAATTCAGAAAATCTTAAAATGTAAAATTAATTTAAGAATTTATAGAAAATAATAATTTTTAAAAAGAGTGGGCAATTTTATTTTCCAAGCTAAACCAAAGATGTATGCTTTTTCAGCAGTTTGTCTGACTACTTTCCTAACAATAGGTGTAATCTTAACCTGTTTCTCTTTAATCTCAGCAGAAGCTTGTGATTATTTATCCTTTAAGAAAGAATGACAGAAAGATGCTGAGTTCTTCAAAAGTTCCCTCACCAAAACACAGAACTTCATCCTGATTCCATACTTTTAATACAGTCATACAAAGCTGTGAGTGTTATGTCAGAAATCTGACTATTTTAAGCCTCCATCCCATACAAATCTCATGTGGTGATGACATGAACAGAGAACCTGAAAAACCTCTGTGGCTCCAGTCCTTTGATCTGAGTCATTTCAGACATTAGAATGTAAATCTTATCATTTTTAATAAGATGATTCTATCTTCTGGAATACAAGTTGCAACCTGTGATCACAAGTGAAGCAAAGACAAGTCATCCCAACTGTGTCCTGTTCAAATGCACAGCCCTTAGAATTGGTGAGCATAATAGTCAACTTATCTAAAACTGGAAACTTCTTTTCCATAATACTCTTCATATTTGACAAAAACAGAAAAGTGAATGAGAGTTGAATTACAAAATAAAAAGACACCGTTACTGTCATACAACATAGGAACTGTTCTAGTTGAAAAAAACTCCAGTCATCTGTTTAGTTTACCCCAGAGTCAGATGATTTTAAAAATTAAAGATCGTGATAGCAAATCATTAGTTCAAGTGAACAGTCAAATGCTTCATTGATGTTGCCAAAACAACACTGACATTCCCAAGTGTTCCTGCCGATTTCCCTTCCATTATTTCTTTTTTGTATTTGTACAGTGTCTGAGATTCTCCTTAAAGCTGAATGTTACTCAACCATATCAGTTAATTATGCTGTTGTTGACAGAAATTGTGCTTTGCCACTCTCTCCTCTAATCCTAATCTTTTTTTAGTTGGCTAGTTCTTTCTAATTTCAGTATCAAATAAGGTACTGAATAAGGTCAGTCTTATTTAATTTCTTGATATCTCGAACAAAGAATTGAGCAAAGGACACACAGGAAGAGCAATAGAAATATTAGAAATATGGATTTATTGAAAGTGAAGTCACACTTTGCAAAGTAGGGACAAGCCAGGAAGGAAGGAAGAAGGAAGAATGAAGGAAGAGGAAGGGTTAATGCTGCGGTATTTTTAGGTCTTGATGTTTTGTGTGAGGACTGTCCTAGAGACATTTTTAACCAATAGGGTCTTTACTTCACTCTACTTTCAGGAGGTGGGGGACTTTTGACTTCATAAAGATCTGTGGAGGAAATGTCAACATTGTCAAAGCTGAAAGTGAGGAAAAGGGGGGAAACCACCATTCTAATAGGATGGCTATGAGAGTCAGGGTCACTCAAGGTCACTGAGTGTTTCCTCAGAAAATGTTTCAAAAAGTTATTTTTTTTTCCAAAGAGTTGGTTTATTTACATCTTTTGAGTCTGTATAGGATGTCTCAGTCAGTTCAGGCTAATATTTCAGGAAATGCAGCTTTAGGTTTTACCCCAGGCTCTTTGCTTTAGTCCTGAATCCTCTGTCTCCTGCTTCAGGTTCACAATATTTCTGATATTCTTACTTTTTAAAGTAACACAGGTAATAAAACTATGGATTTGCACATATTATATTAAATTATGTATTTCATATATAAACTTACTTTTAACTCTGGCTTAGAATAGCAGCCACATCACAGGGTAAGAAATCTTGAACATAAAAATTTGCAAAGCAAATAAAATATATTTAATATTCTTTAATTTTTATAAATCTATAGTAGAGATAGGAAAATGTTTTCTATAAAAGTTTAAATATTATTTAAGTAGCAAAGTATGTATTTCTTATAACCCAAATGTGGTATATTTCATCTTATTTAAGTAATAGACCATAGAATTTCTATTGTAAGTACTTACTTCTGCAGATGCCGTGTGAAATTAGCCATAGAAAATGTGCAAATGAATGACTATGACTATGTGCCAATAAATTTTTTTTACAAAAATTATTTTAAGGCTAAGATTGGTTTATGAGCTGTGGTTTTCTGAGCCATTTTTGGAAATACACTGTAATAATGATAAAGAAAATTTTATTTTGCCTTGAAGTCTATTCAATTTTAACATATGAAACTACTATGTGTATAAAACAATTACTATATTTTTCTGACTTATTTAATTGTACAAAACATTTATTTTTTAATACTAAATAATCTAGCCTAATTCTAAATGTCTATTGGGAAATTGCTTTTCTTTATGCTCTCAAGATCTCCTGTGTAAGAATTCATTGTATTCTACACACTTCTCTGTTCATTACAAAAAAATAAAATAAAACAAAAAGGCAAATGTGTGGGATTCCCCGGTGGTAAAATGTCCAGAGAAATAGAAGAAGAAGACGTGCAAATTGATGATGATACTATAATTTAGCTTGTCAAAAATGAGAATATTTACTCCCTTTGATCCATTTTAACAACATAGAACTAAGGATAGAAAAATAGTAACAATAAAGGAAACTGGCATTCAAAGAGCCTGAGGAATTCATTAATATTTGCATCTGTGGATTTTGCAACTCCTTCAAGCAATAGAATTTCAGACTTGATTGCTCTGAGAAGAAAACAAATTATAGTGACATTTCTGAAACGTTGGTCTTTCTACCCACAGTAAGATTTAGACCCTCCCTTTCATTACAGCTTTGCATTCCTGTGGTGATTGTTGTGTGCTCAAGTCATCGGAAATACCACTGACATCCAGCTGTTATTAAATTATATCCTTAGTTATCTTACATCTACATACATTGTTTAGCCAGTCATACAGCAAAAAATATTTATTTGCAAATATTCCCAGTGTGACTTGTGAATAATGTGACATATTCCACTGAAAAGGAAATACATTTTCAGTTTCAAAAATTCATCCTTACTTGTACAAGCGATAACCTATTGAGCACTTATTTTGACGCATTTTTACTGTGAATGGTGACATGATAGGAGAATCATTGTTTTCCTCCTTATGACTTGACATTATTAAAAATTTTAAAGCTCTATCAGCTATTATTATCCAAATATACTTAACACATATTTTAGACATATAAAGTAAATGTCAGGCGTCTCCTTAGCTTGGATGACATTTTTAACTTTGCATTTAATTTGGTCAGGTATTCTGAATCTGGCTTTGACAGATTTGTAATCTGCAAATCCCTTAACATGATATGTACAGTTGAACATATGATTTTCTTTTTGAATGGGAAAAAGTGACATAGATTTATATAGATATCAATAGATGGAGCCTAAGCCTAAAAGCTTATTTATAATACAATGATTGTGACACAGTCAGAGTCTTCCAGAAGGTCTAAAGTCAAAAATATTCCTAGGTTTTTAAGTCTCACCAGAAGTATGACTTGTGTTTTCTTCTGAGGAAGTCAGAGACTTAAGCATAGATTTTGCTAAATATTATGACTGCCCACTTGTGCTTGAAAATATTTAATCAAATGTGTACACTGGAAAAGCTTTTTGTGAAAGACCATACATAAATAGAGCGAAAGTTAAGCACTGATGATTTATTGAGGGACATACTGCCAATGGACAGACCAAGTCATCACAGGCGAGTAAATGAGCTTGGATGATCTGGAGACTGTTCTTTTTATGACCTGGACTTTCCTACTAGAAGACTTACTCCTCCCCAGGGAGGTGGT
This sequence comes from Ctenodactylus gundi, assembly GCA_004027205.1. Taxonomy (NCBI): domain Eukaryota; kingdom Metazoa; phylum Chordata; class Mammalia; order Rodentia; family Ctenodactylidae; genus Ctenodactylus; species Ctenodactylus gundi. The sequence continues at coordinate 77,249 of PVKB01000740.1, read as the reverse complement.
CATTCCTTTGGTAGGTAGTACTTTCAAGTTACATAACCTTTGCCCTAGAGTGCTTGAGCTTCTCGTAATTCACCTGGTTTTGATCATATTCATAAATAATACCAAAATGAGATGTCACCCAAGGACACATTGTTTCTCCCGTGTGCCTGCGTTGGACTTGAGGCCGTTTGTACTTTCCTGTGGTATTCTATCTAGTTTCTACTTTCCTGTAATTGGCCATCAGCAATCAACTGTTGTCCTTGTCCTCCAGTTACTTCTTTCAAGGTCTGCAGCTGCTTTTTCCAGGCACAGCAGCTGTTTTCATTCCCCTCTGCTCGTGTCCAGCTCCTACCTACAATCCAACTGCACCTCATTGTGCTTCGTGGATATTTATATTTATTTCTTTCATTGTATATTTAAATTGAATTTTCCATAAATGGTGCTAATTTTAAAATGCATATTATGATAACTCATAAATGTAAGTTGTCTTCATTTAGCATTCATATTATTTTACACATTTAAAAAGTTTATTTTTGTAAATCACTCCTAGGGAATTCATAGAGTTAGTTAATCAACTAAGCTATTCTATTGCCTGCTACGCAGTTAACTTGGCAACAGAGTGACATGTGAATTCTTCCATTACATTTGGCATCATTCTCTGAGAAACAAAATCCACTCACACGTCCAATGAACAAAAGAGCCACGAAAGCGTTAAATGCAATGCAAGCTTCTCGAACAGAACTGTTCTTTTAGTCACTGAAAGATTAGAAATATCTGGAGATTTGAATTAACTCTTGAAGCTCTGAATTAAATTCAGTAGCTACAAACCTAAAAGATATAAATGCAGAACCCCAAATCATCAAGTTTTGAATGCAAATGTTGATGTTATATTGATGTTCTTAATTTAGAATTAATTTCTAGAATTAATTTTTAGAATTTTTAGAATTAATTCTTAATTTTTAGAATTTTCAGTTCAATATCACAAGCAGTAATTAGAACTTTGACCAATTTTACTCAACTACCTACTAGTAAATGTTTCTAGTATGCTTAGTTTAATTCATTAAATAGTCCAAAAAATGACTGTTCTCCTTTGCTGGACTCTTATTATTTTTAATTCATTCATTGCTTCTTTTTGTTATGAGTAGTTTATAGATTATGTAGGTCTATGGGATCTTTGTGTACTCTGAGAGGTAGAATGGTATTTGTAATTAGAAATATAAAATATCTCCAAAAAGTGGTGTTGTCAAAGCTTCTCAGGGGTTACCTTCTTGCCATGGAGTTTTGTAATGAATTATTCACAAATAAAAGGGTTGAAGCAGTGTGATCATCCATTATACTTACTCTAACATTGTCAAAATTGTAAAATATTTTCTCACATGATATATTTTTATAGTCTTCAGCACATAAAACCGCTTGCTTTCCTCAGCATTTCCCAGTAGCCTATTGCATTTGCTCAGATTTAGTGTCCCTACCTAAAGTGAGCTCATGCAGATAGAAGTGATCACTCCTCTAAACATCTTCTGTAATAGATGACAGTCTGGATGTCAACCTTTCAAAGGTGGATTTTTCCATGTATTAGTAACCAGAAAATTTCATCTAATTTATACTTGGAGAATAGAAAATTGATTTCACGTTAACAACCCTAGATCCAACATTATAATTGAGAAATAAAGAAAGAGAAAAGAAAATATCCCAAAACGGAGTACTTATGCAACATCTATCAATTCAGTGTTCTAAAAGCATCGAACATCATGTCATATACAAGCTGGATTAAGGTCTAATTCTTACTTTTAATATCGCCTACATTACACTGTCTACAAGAAGTTGGAGACATATTGCACAATTTGTGACAAATTAATTGCAATTACAAATTATATATTAATTATTAGAGTATGAACACTATATCCAGAAGCCTGGGAGAAACAGTGAACGTGACCTGCCATGAATGGGGATAAGAGTCAAGGTAGTGAATGTTTTAAAGGTAAGTCAAAATTTATCTTCTCTAAATACAATTGTATGATTGTATGTTTTGTGCCTTTTTGTGAAAAAACACATGCCCCTGACTCATACATGTATACACATACTTAATTTCAATCAAAAACCTTCAATATACATTTTAGGTATTAAAATATAGCTGTACATTATACTGCTCATTTATCTCTGACACTGATATTGTTACAGAAATAAAAGTATTTATCTTATATTTATTTATCTTAAATTTACATTTAAATTGATTTGGGAGCCCTGAAAAAAAGAGTAACAAGTAATTACAAGAGCCTTAACGTTCAAAAGGCATATATGTCCCTGCTCACCTGTAATAGAACACCTATGTTATGAAAACAGGGAAAATTACCATTTAAAGTAAAACAAGTAAAAATGTAACACAGCTAAAAAATAGTTTGCTTTTACATTTTTTTTGTTTTGTCTTCTTTTATTTTTTAAAAGTATCTGGGATAACAATGAACCAACAGCATCAACAAATATTTAAATATTGAAAGTGCACACAGGAGTAAACAAATACAAGTTTTTCTGAATTAATATAAAATATATTGTGAGGAGGTATGGAAATGTTCTACCAGATGTAACAATCCGAAGTGTGAACAACTTAGTATTTAATAAAAATATACTGCTCTTATGGAGTGGCTTTATACTGAGCTATTAATTTATAGCACAAAATTTGAAATCACTTCAGTAGAATGAACTATAATATTCTAGAAATTGGGCAGAAAGTGACAGTGATTTTAGGAATATAAAAAAATGTATTCATGGCAGTAAAAAGCCAAAATGTAATTGCACACTGATATCAATGTAGACCTTCATGTTCACTGAATAGCATGATTTTCCTAATAACAGTACTTATGAATGATTCCATTGGGTACTTCTTCGTCAAATGAAGAATTCATAACACTGAAATATGTTTTTCCTAAAAGTCATTGATATATTTATACTATATTAATAAATATTAAAAAATGTTTTGAAAATTACATATTTTTAATTATTTTACATGTACTGTAAGTAACTATAAGTATATTATTGGAGGCTAATACACTAAAATTGGCCACTAAATTTGAAATCTGTATAGGGACACTGTGTGGTGTGAACTGAATCTGGGCCCCTGGCAGAAAGCCAGAGAGGAGTGGCATAGTCAGATTTGGCATTGCTCACTTAGCTGGAATGGTGTAGAAAAAGCAGATGTGAGCAGCTGCAGGAATTATCACGAGCGAAGAGGGCAGAGATTGAGGAAGTTCTTTTAGAAATCTTTGGGAAGCTAGGCACCTAACCAGTTCTGCTGTGTCCCTCCACATCCACAGTGTAGTGGGAGTGTCCAGTCACAAGACAGAGAGAAAACCTCAAACTACTCTTACCTGCAGAAGAGCAGTTGAAACCTAGCTGAGCTCTACCTGCCCAGAGAATGCCAGACATTCTCTAAGATGCATCCAGAATATTCCAGCCCCTTCGTATTTTAGTAGGTAGGAGAATACATCAGCGGAGGGAACCAGCTCAACCACTGGCTATCACATCCAGCCTCTCAGTCACAACTACTGAGGACTAGAGCTCAGCTGTTCATTCGCTGGTGCCCCAAATCAATATCTGTCTGTTCTTTGAACTAAAGGAGAAGATATTGTTTAGTTTTCACAAGCAGAATTATTTACGTGTGTGTGTGTGTGTGTGTGTGTGTGTGTGTGTGTGTGTGTGTGTTTTCATCTGATGTTGCTTTTTTAAAGACCTAAGGAGAGCTGTTGTATACTAGAAATAGCAAAGAAATAAGAGCTTTTATTTTTTGTACATTGTCCAGGTTGGGCAAGGTGCTAGTAAAGCGTAGGATTAAAGGTTGAGAGTTTGTCTCTATAGTTCTTACCTAGTTGCATTAGGTTATCCCACAGTAAAGGCTAGCTAAATTAGTTTACTGACTTGGTGGTGAGACACGACCTCTCTATATACTCCTCTATGCTCCACAAAGCGCACTTGCCCACCTCACCTAATTATCTCCTCACACTCGCTCAGTCCTTCTTCTCTTTCTGATGACATATCATCAATACCACATTTTCCCCATTTTATTGATATGTATAAATGCAAAATTTAAGGTTTACAATGAACTTTAGCATTTTGTGCACCTACATATCTTGTCAAGGTGACAAGGAATTTCACTTTCTCCTTTTGTCCCTCCCCCTACCCACCACTCCCTCCCACATTTTTAAAAATATGTTTCTTTTCTCCCTTGTTATCTTTTTTTGGCTTAAAAAATATATCCATATATATTCTTCATATAGAATTATACATATATCTTTATATATTCTACATGTGATATATGCATAACAGAAAGTATATATTATATGTTATATATTAAATCATATGTAATTTTAGAAGTAATTGAAAATAAATACACTTTGAAGCTAAATAATTTCCTATGAAGATAAATTTCTTAATTTGTGGATGTCACAAAGTTCTTTTAAAACAATGAAAAAGTAACTAAAATATAGGTGCACATACAAATGTAGCCAACATCAAATTAATTATAATTCCTAAATAACTTATTGTCTAACATCACTTACTTCTTTTTTAAGTAACTGTTGATTTAAAAAAAATGGGATCATATATGCAACACTTTTCTTTGTTGATTGAGCAAACAAAAGAATAAAAGTCAAACAATTTTGTCTACTTGGAGAGAGTTAAGGAAGATGTACAAGAGAGCTGTTGCAAAGCGAAACATTTGTTCATGCGACACAAATAGCGAATCATCAATAGAGGGGAAATCACTCATAAAAATTCACCAAAAGAACCACTGATTTTCAAGATAGTTGAAAGGTCAAACAAACAGGAAATATTCTTTTACTATTGTTTTGGGCATTGCCTATATTTTATGCAAATAATACTTTTCTAGTATACTCCCTATAGCATTTCATTTCTCAAACTGATACTATAAAATATCTTTCATATTAAAATACATCTTGAATGATTGAGCACTCATATTGTGTGATTATTTCTGAGCCTCATTTTTTTTTCAAATCTTTCAAACACCATTCTAAAAACACAGTAAAAAACCACCTGTGAAGGAAGCTAATTATAGGCTTAGATACACACCTGGGTGAAAATTAAGTGTTAAGCAACCTTTACAATAAGTGCTTTTAAAATTTTTATCTTTGTGCTAAAACTTCAAAAATGCTTTTAATTGTACTTATGCAGCAGCATTTGCAATAACCATTGCTGATAACTAAAAGCAACAATAGGGTTTACTTTTTTGTGAATAATAAAACTAGAAAAAATCTCATTATTAATTCATAGATACTTTTATTTTTGTAAGTGTGCTTTAACTGATATACTTCCAAGTGAAAAGGTAATGTATAGTAAATATTAATTGCTTGAGAATGAGCTTAATCACCATAAATTATCTTAATTATTGAAAGAATTCTTAAAGTTAACAGTTAGAGGTAGAAGTGGTGGAGACGCAGAATGGTATGCTATTGTAATAGTGATTGGCATGGAAACTTTTTTTTTTCCTTTGGCATTTTCCTCCAGTCTCCCAAGTTCTGGGATAATAGTCTTTCATCAAAACATCTGGTGTATGTGATGCTGAGGAATCGAACCCAGGGACGTGCACTAGGTAGGCAAGTACTCTCACTGCTGAGCGATATCCCTATCCCTCATATTTTAAAATTTGTTAATAAATTATGCTTAAGAAAACCAAATGGTTGATTTGAATGTAATTTAAATTTTATAGTCTTCTGCAGAGAGGTGATGGTGTTAGTCATATTTTTGAGTGACACGATACATAATGAATTAATTTAGCGAAAAGTCACATTTACTGACGTGATTTTAGAACTTTCAGCAATCTAAGAATTATAAAATTGGCAACAATAACAAGAAAATAACAGAAATTCTGGAAAATCCAAGAGGGAGTTCTAAAATCTTAAAAGACAGACATATTTCTAAGTGTGAAAAGAAATGTGGATTCTTCACAAGAAGCAAAAGTGTGTTTGTGACAAGGGTGAAAGAACAGTAAGTCAAAGGAGGGAGAGGTAGCATGGCCAGAGTCATCAGTTTTATTCTGAATAATGTAAGGGACGGTTGATTTGAAATTTGGCACAATAATTAAGCAAGCAAATATTCAGTATTTCAATCATGGTTTGACTTGCCTTTTTCATAAAAAAAAAAATTACCTGAAAAGCTGAAGCTTCATTGTACCCTTCCCTCTTCTTCTTTTCTGATTTCTGACAATGAATTCAATCAACAGTCATTCACAGACAGAATGCACATTGAGTTTGAAGTGGCAGCCTCCTAGTGGTGGTGATGGTAATAGTAAACTTGGCCCCTTCTCAAATGGCAAAACTTGAATACATGTGTGTGTCTGTGTGAGTGAAGTTTGTTAGGTTAATGATTAAGGTCAGAGGGGGAAAGCCCACTCCAGCCATATATGAGTCAGAAAGGACAGGTCCCAGGTGCCATCTGCACAGGGAGAGGTACAGGATCCAGTAGATTGACAAAGGAAATCAAGGACCCCAGAGCAACCCAAGATTGAAGGGCTGGAGGTGTACTGCAGGAGAGCCCAGGTCTGTGCTGGGGATTGATATCCACAGCACACAACGAAAGCAAGACCGTCTCCAGGAGCGAGGCTTCCTTTTTTCCCTTTTATGCTGTTCATACCGCAAGCCCATTGGTCAGCACGACGGACATCCCAGATAGGCCTCCTCTCCTTCTCTCAGGCCCTGGCAGGTGTGTCAGGCGTTTGCATAGATACTCACCACTCGACCTCACTGCTTGTCTACATATATCTTGATTCATTCCTGTTTACAGTGTGTAATTAGTGGTCAGTATGTATAGTTAAACTGGGGATAAAGCCTTCTGAAAGCATAAAGTTTAAAAGTGCTGATGTCATTATAATCCACATCTTAAACAAAAGCATAATTACTGAAATACAACTACAAAACTCTGAGAATTTGAGAATGTAAGTATGTTATTTATAGAATATTAGAGTTGATACATGAGGACTTTGGCATAACAAAATGTATTTAGAGTAGCTTATTGATTCAATAAATAACTGCAATGAAAATTTTATAGTTAATCTGATCTAATATATATATATATATGCTAAATACATATTTCATAATTTTTGTTTTGTATGACTGTTCAAGCTATATATATTATTCATTTTAAGCTCTTGATTTTAACTTCATACTTTAGTGTATAATTTTCTAAACTATCTTTAGTAAATTAATCACCTTTCTGTCATTAAATACATTATAAAGATTCATATTATCTATGAAGTGTTGAGCGCTGATTCAGACTCTGTAAGCTGAAATTAGATAGCTGGGTAGGTTCCAATATAACTATAAATATAGAAGGCTATCATAGAAACTTTTTTTTTTTTTTTTTTGGAGACAGAGTCTCATTATGTAGCATTATGTAGTACTGGCCTAGAACTCAATACAAACTTTATGCCTCAGCTTCTCAAGTAGTAGAACTACATACAGGTTGGCACCACCATATCCAGTTTATGCAGTACTGGGGAATTGAATCCAGGGCCTTATGCCTGACAGGCAAGTGCTTTAACCACTAAGCTATGCCCCCAACCCTTGAAACTTCCTTTGTATTAGACAAAATACATAATTTTTAACTACTGATGCCAACTAATTTTATGTGATTTCCACAACTCATTCTTAGAATGTTTCATTTTAGTCTGTATTTAATATATTTGGGAAAAAATAGCTATACAGACTTATTTAAAATCCAGTATCACAGAGGAGACCATAAGAGGGTAATGGAACCCTATTCCAGTCTTTAAAGTATGATTACATGTCTCAGAATAGATATTTGAAGAGAAAAGGAAGAAATTACCAGTATATCTTACAGCAATTACAAATTGCATGGACTAAAAGAGCTAAATAGGAAATACACAAAAAATGAGAATAATCTCAAAAATTGTATGTATTCACACGTATGTGTATGTGTGCATGTGTATGTGCATGTCACACCTCTACAAATAACTGTTAAATGTCAAAGGCTAAAAGCATATATATATATATATATATATATATATATATATATATATGTACGCATATATACATGGTTGCTGCAGAATACGTGATAAAGATATTAAAAGGTAGCATATGATCATAAGCCTCTTTCTGTCTGATGTCTTTGGCAATGAGAAAAAAAGTAAAAATGAAAGAAAGCCTTTTAAAAAAAACTTAATTGAGATATCAATTAATGATTATCTCTCCCGATCAACCAGGGAAACCACCAACATGATGAACTCTGAATGAGCGACTGAGGTAAGGGAATCAACAGTGGAATTTGCCTGTCACTTGATATCCCAGCAGTTCTGGCAGATCTCCTAGTTGAACACTAATGACTAGTGTTTGGGCTGGTATGCTTAAAATCTGCATACAAAATATGAAACTACCATTAGTGTTACAATGAAGTGATATTTATGATAAGTAGCTGATCATATAGCTCTACTAGGTGTGTACTTTTTTATGCTTATATAATCTGAGAATTGAAAGGCTTCTATAAATTAATCGATCTAAGGTTTTTAAAGTTAAAATAAGGAAACAGAATTTCTAAAGTATTTTAACGGATATGTACTTTTATTTTTACACTTCTATCATCTCTAAAAAGTATACAAATTGATCAAAATATCTCTCCCCTCCATTTCTCTCTCTCTAGGTCTCTCTCTAACTCTCATACACACACGCATATTTATATACAGACACACTTGCACACACACACCCACACACACTTGCACACACTCAGGCACACAGAGGCTTGGAGAGAATACAGGAATTTGACAATGTAAATTGAAATGAAATACCAATCCATTCTCAATATCCAAAATCACCACTCCATTTTTGAAGCTATTCATATTTATAACAATATAATGTACATAAAAGCATTAATGTTTATAAATGTACCTTTTGAAATGCTATATCCTCCAAATGACTCCATAAATAATATTTTAGATATACACTATCGTGATAAAATACCTGAGAAAACAACTCATTGAAGAAAATGATTATTTAGCTCATGGTTTCAGAAATCGCCCTTCTAGGCCAGCTAGCCTCATTGCGTTCAGGCGTGAGGTGAAGCAGAAACACTGTGACAGAAAAGGGTGGGAGAGGGAAGTGCTCGTGTTCTGGCAGCCAAAAGGCTCAGAGAAAAACCAGAAGCCTGAGTTGGTGGCTCTCCTCCTCCTCCTCCTCCTCCTCCTCCTCCTCCTCCTCCTCCTCCTTCTATTCTCCCCAGTTTAAGGCACGTGACCACCTGCTTTCAAGGTAAATTGGTCTTTCTGAATTCTTTATCTCACGTGTCAGTCACCTTTGGAAACAACTGCACAAACACACCCAGCTGTTTGCTTTATCCATTTCCCAGGCCTCGATTCAATCAACTGAACAACCAAAAATCAACCATCACAAAGATCTGAAAATATTTTCATTGTTGCTATTTATGAATGACAGCATCTACCAGATAGATCACGAATAAATAAGACACATGGCTATTAATGAAAATTTAACCTTTAATATGAGCAGAATTTTTTCAGGAAATTGAGCTAAGACATTTGGCACAGTAACACATTAAAAAATAAAAGATTGGATTGCTATCAAAATAATGTGAGAAAAACAAATTAGAGATCATAGCTTTTGAAAGTATTTACTACAGAATTCAGATATTTTGTCTTATGAAAAGTGTTGTAAAATATTTTAAAAATAGAAAATTTATTCAAAGACCAATCCTTTGCAAAAACATTCAATTTTATAATCATTAGTCATATTTATTATTTCTATTTTTGATTATCTAAAGCCCTAAATTTAGTTAAATTTTACCACTTGATGTATTTTTACTTTGTTAAAAACTCTTCATGAATGATAGAGCACAGTAATTAATCATCCATCCTTGAATAAGTTTGATTTAGTAAATTTATATATTGCCTTTCTTATGTCAAGTGAGAAAATGCATTTTTCCTACAGTATAAATGGAATTATTGCAGATTTCCTATGCATACATGAATTGAATTTTCTCAGATAAAACTTATGTTTCTTTCTTGCCCACAAAGACATCTGGATACTCATCAGAAGTGTGAAAATACCAACTAAAAAAAAAAAAAAGAAAATACAAAATAATTATCCTTTCATTTATATTTTTAACGTACATATAATAATAGAATTTAAATCAATACATGTATAAATTTTAAAAATATTTCTCAAGAGTTTTTGTTTTCCTGTCAGTTTCCTTATGATCGTTGCCTGGCACAATATAGATAATTCAGACGATGTTGGTTGTACAGAAAAATCAACATAATAAAGCATAGTGTTGCTCAAAATGAAATCATTTTTTGAAATATTTCATCACCACCAAATACAGGCAAGTAAGACAATTTTTTCAGCAAAAGTTTTTCATATGCATTTAGTATCTCTGTACATTTGTCCTCTTAACTATGATTCAGAATTGCTATGCAGTGGAACAAACTGGATATAACTGATGCTACATATAACCCTTCTAATACATAAAGCTTATGCAATTCAGCTTTCTCCTTCATGTATTACAATTCCCAGTATTTAAGGTTACATACTCATGTCCCCCAGGCCTTCCTCTACAAATTCTCTTGGAAAATGGACACATGAACCTAGAGACACACATTCACAGAAAATAATTCAATATTTAGAGCATAATTGCCACTACTTCTTTTGAGTAAAATTTTATTGTTTTAAAAATGTATTTGATTTACATTTTCTAACTTGCATCAAGCAGCAATAATATGAATTATATCGTAAATATAACTTATATATATTTAATATTGCTAAAAAGGATTAAAACATAAAATCCTTTGCCCACATGTCAAACTTTAGTAGTAAAATGACTTATTTACAAAGCTCTTTCTTCTAAAAGTAAATTAACTTTGATTGATCAGCAATACATGTATGTCTTACCTGGAAGTGTTTGTGTCATGACTGCAAAACTTATCCATGATCCGATCTGTCGTGTAAAAGTATAAATTAACTAATGATCTGTTTAACCATTTGCACACTTATGATCTTAAACGGGTAATCTAGAAGCTTATATCATCAAAAAATTTAGGTAGAGATATGCTTTCAAAAATAGTAATTTAATTTTCACATAGAACAGTCATAAAAATTCCATTCGTATTTTATTCATAAAAGAGTGAGAATTATTACTTGAAAGAACTTGACAAAACTGAATCTCTAAAATTTCTAAAGGCGTTTTGCAGAAAGTTTGGAAAATCTTCTTTAAAGTGGGTATATTTATGCAAAAATTGTTCATTTTCTGTTAGGACATTTATTATCCAAGTGCCCTATATTTTCCCTGACTATAATTTGAGTTGAAATATATAACTCAGGCTCTGTATCTGTAGACAGTATTTGCTGAATATTTGTATCACACATATTCAGTTACAATACATAAAAACACAGATCATATGTTTAATGTGTCAACAAATGAGAATCAAATTTTTCTCTACATAAACACCATACCTCATAGGTGTAGTTAGGGCATGAAACCAGGAAAAACAGCCACGTGAAGGGATTATAACTTGGACTTGGGAAACAGGCGTTACTTCCTTTCAGAAAATAGAATAAAATGTCACTGAGGCTAGATACGACAAATTCAATCATATAATACAGTACTAAATCTTGATTACAGTTCTGTACCCCATGAAATGCCATGGGCTATTTACAGCAACTTGTTTTGTAAATTGCTCTGAAGAGACCCCCCCCCACCCTTCAAATACTATGACCTCTTGACTCAGACAATGACCGTATCTACTGATACTTTATGGTGCTATAAAATTGCAGAATGCATAAGAATTGTTAACTTCTTAATTTTAAAGGAAATAATATTTAAATTTTATTTGTGCAGTATAGTGGTCGCACACTCTTACGTACTGAAACGATGGAAAGTGCTTTGCCAGGGCGCGTGCCTCTTCACATCTCCCTTGCCTGTCACAGTACATGTGTTTGGTGGAGACAATTACATGCCTGAAAGCTCTCTTTGTATTCAACCAGTGAAATCCAAAGGGAATTTTATAAGAATGTCATTTATATAAGAGAAGTGTGGAAATCTCTCATAAGAAGATTAAACTGAATCAGTACAGCTAATATTCATAAATACCACATAAATTATTTCTGCTCAGCAATCAGGAAATGTTATTTACAGCTCTCATTATATTTAGCATATTGTTACTTGATTTTTGTTACTTTTCAATTTGCAAAATTCTCAAGAAACATTTATGAAAATACATTCATGATGATTTCGGGTTGAACTTTGGAGCCATGGCATTTATAAAAGTAAATATGAATCATAAAATTAAGGTTAGAGTCTCGCTGATGTAATCAGATAACAAATCAACTAATCCCTTTTAGTTATAGCTAAAGTTGCAATCAAATGTCGCATGTTATTTTCAAATTTATAACTATGTCTTAAACCCTGTAGTAAAAATGCATGTAGTGCTGTGCCGATTTTCTACCTTGCTCATTTTGAGCTAACGATAAGCAGATATGATATTTAATACCATGTATTCTCATAACATTTCTGCAAACACGTTCCTGTAAGATCGCCCATCAAAAGAAAGATAAATGTTCATACTCATTCTATAGATACTGAATTACAGAGTTAGAAAATGCCCAAAAGATAATTTTGGGCTAAGGCTTCTGTTTTTTCACCTTGCTATCCCCGGAGGTGGAGGATGATAAAGGCCACAGAGATGCATCTGTCCTCTAGACATAATTTTACATTAAATGATAGGAAAATACAAGCATAAATGATATTTCGACTACATATTAGTGTTCTGCATTGTAATAAAGAGCAAATGTAGGGATTAATAATACGTACATTACCCACACCCTTTCTCCACCTGTAGTTATTTGTACAAAAGGATGTCTATCGAATGAAATTTAGAAGACACTTGACACTAACCTTCTGCACCACTCATGTATGTCCCCAGGCAGAATTAACTTACTCCACTGCTTTGGGGACTGTTAGTAACAGGAAACCTTCTATTCTCAGCATGCCCCTTTGGGCTATGTTACCTGCAGCAGCAACCTAAACCAAGTCACACCCTCTTCTTGATTTTTTTTTTTCTTAATCCAGTATTTGATCAATAGGGGAGTTTGAGAGTCAGTTAAGGACAAAATACATTATTCGGTCTTGCTCTATATTGCACATTTTAATTGAAGATACTATTTTATTCTGTATTATGTTGAATTTCTAAACATGATTACTTGCTTCCTGTTCAGAAAATTACTCCTCCATTAGCTCCCTCAACACTGACCTTCATCTTAGCACCTGCGTCAGAAAATCCACCCTGAAGTAGTGGGCACCAAGGTTGGCTCCAAAAGTATATGTTAGAATAACCTTTCAGAGCTGAGTAACTTATCGATGATCCTCAATTTCTACCTCATTGCTGCTAAAAATACAGAACAGATGGCACGTGGTGCTGGGAAGCAGTGCAAGCATGAGTCCTTGTACAGCTGATGCACTAGCATGTGGCACAGGTGGAAGGGGTGGAAAAACTTTCCATTTCTATGTAAGGAAGTGAAGTTGTATAGAGTGAAATTTTTATCGATATGCTTGACAAAGATAACAAAACAGAATGAATAATGGTGGATGTGAAGCACCAGAGTTCCTCCTTGATAGTGCACAAAGGCTTTCATTTTCTTTAATAAAATGGTGAAGAACTCTGAAGTTCAAGACCAGTGCTTAATTGCATTAATAGTCAAGTTCTGAATAATATACAACTACATTCCAAGGCAAGATTTTTGTCTGCATATCGTGAAGTGTCTAGGTTGTCAAGAACTGCCTTAGCCCTCCTAATAAGCCCTATAAAAGATGAGCATTTCATGGATGAAAGGCAGCAGAAAGGCTGAAATCTACAAGAAACTTTTATAAGAAAATATTCACCATTTGCCCTCATAGCCTCTGCAAATAGCTACTTTTTATCACTTTTTAAAAAGTGTCCTGTGGTTTTTCTGGAACTGTTAAGGGAAAAAAGGGCTTATTCTCCAAAGCAGCTGCATAACCTAGTAAGTGTGACCCAACAAAATATAGAATATCTATGTTATTGGTGCTGAAGGTTCTTATTAAGAGGGGGAAAATGTAAGTTTGTATAAAGGTAAGTTGATAATTGTTCAACACTCTTCTATTTTATGGAAATAAATACCCTGATAGGAACACAGAGCTAGCATGCACTGAAGAGAGTGTAAATAGCCATGACCAGTGATAATGAACATATGGGAAAATTCCCATGGCAGGCAAGGAAAAAGAGGAGTTAAGTGGCTTAGAAAGATAAGATCTTTAGAGAAGGGTATTCATATAAGGCTGGAAATGTCACACAGGGCAGGTGTTTTATGCAGGGATGTCCCCTCGTGCCACATTCCCACGTACCCTCCTATGTTTCGTGAAAAAGCCAGCAAGAGGGGCTATTTTTCAAAGAAACAGGGAATGTATTAGTGAGAGGAGCTCAGCCATTACTAGCACTAGTTTGGCTCTCTGCTGTATGAGCGGGACTGTAAGTACGTAGTCATCTGAGGCCTAGGAGCGATTAAGATTAAAATTCCTCTTCTCCTCAAATGAAGCCAGTTACATTTACAGCACAAAGTATCATGAAGCATAGTGAGCAAGCTTGGAGAAGACGTGATGCAGATCACGTCCACACAGGATCCCTGAGACATTCAGTACACTAACAGAACACTGAAGAAATCTAGACTTTTGTGGAGGATGAGAGGAGAGCGTATCTGCTTCTATGCCAAGACCACATACAATCAAAAAAGTGGTGTCATTTCCAACCAGAGCATCTGTTGGGGTCTTCAGGGCCTGAGAGCCTCAGCATCGCTGACCTTGGCGGAGTTCTTTCCTTCCCAGGAAGAAATGTTACTACTTGTAATTTAAGCCAGGTGTTGTTTTGCTTAAATACGGAACTGCCGGTTTAGATAATTAAGATGCTAAAAAACAACGGGAGTATTCCTTCCTCCATTATCTACTCATTTCAACGCCACTGGTTGAGGCCTTGCTGATTGGCCCAAGATAGCTTCCTCAGTCTATTTAAGCCCCTGTACTTCTTTAAGTCAGGCGGCATTCACTGAAACGACTCCCCGAGTGTGTTACTCTGTCGTCCTATCCCCTTCTCTGCTGTTGGGGGGATCCCGGGGAATCCCCACTGGATGGAGACCCCTACAGAAGTCTATCACATTTCCCAAAGAAACAGCCACTAACTTCCTGGTTCAATCAATCCCAGAAAACATATGAAGACTTGCAGCTGAAATGAAAGAAATTGAAAGGATGGACACTCTACTGTGTTGCTAAGATTTCTACTAGAACAAAGAGAAATGCTATAACTGAAATAACTCAAGGCAAAAATTCTCACTGGTCAGGCCCTCCGGGAAGAGTTACACTAAAGAAAGCTGCTGACCCAAAACCACTGTCCTTTCCAGAGAGAACTATTCCCAGTGTATCTTGTGCCCATCGCACCAACTGAAAACAAATCTGAAGAATTATCTTAGCTTCTGATTTCCTAGAGAGCTCATGGAGGTGGCCCATGTCACTGCATCAAAGCACAACTCATCCGTTGCTGCTAATTCTACTACCCTTCTTCCACACATTGCTCAACTGGCCCCTTTTAAATTATTTTTCATTTCGAATTCTGCCTCCTCCAGGAGGCACTTGTCACTTGTTACTCCTTCTTGGATAGATGAAGCCTGACCTATCCAAACAGTGACTGCAGACACTGAGGCAAAATAATAAAATCACTTGAACGCTTTAACATTTTTTTTTTTTTTTTTTTTTGTATTGGAAGGTGTTGTTTCCATGAAGGAAAACAGGAAGTCACTGGATGGGAAGAACATCATACAGAGACTTAAACTAGAAATAAAAAGGTATGCAAAGAACACATAATTAGTAATTTTAACATATATCCTAGAAATCAATACAATTAGGTGATAAAAACCTTCCCTGAAACTTAAGCAAGAAGGGACCAACTCGTTTAAACAATGAGAGAAAGTTTCTTAAGAAATGTTGAATAAACATTAAAATCGTCGTCTTTCCCAAATTAGCCATTTCAAAATGTAGAATGACTTTAAAGTGGTCATATCATTAGCCAAATAACAAACCCCGAGAAGACGACATTGCTAGTGGGCAGAATTAAGAATGCAATTTGCAATATCTTTAGCTTTGGCAAAGTTAAGAAATTTACTACATTATATTGTTTCTTGGGCTGAGGATGTAGCTCAGTGATAGAACACCTGCCAGGCTCTCTCTAGGCCCTAGGTTCAATCCTCAGCACCAAACCGATAAAAAGACCCCATCATTGTATTATTTCTTCACTAAAAAAAAAAAAAAAAAAAAAAAAAAAATTGGCTGTCAAAACTGTTACTTGAGGTTCAAGTACCTGTAAAGACATTCAGCATATTTATCAATATCTATCATATCTAGTAGACAAACATCACATTCAAACACTTAGGGAAAAGGAGGATGTGCCTCAATACGAATGAAAATTACAAACCATAATGGAGTTTCCTTACATCTAGCTTTGTCACTAAGATAAAACATGAGTACTTTCAAATCACACAATTGCTTAATATTCTTATATGTGCAATTGATGATCACCAATCCTCACAATACTGAATAGCAATTACAATGTTATGAAGTATAATATATTTTTATAATTCAGCATTTTGTATATTCACAAATACTGTATTATAGCAAATTTACTTTGGTAAAGTGTTTAACATGCGGAAGCAACCGACCAGAAATACGGAATATACAAAGCCAGAAATGTGAAGAAATCTCAGTGGATATTAGAACGTACTTGAAAACATTTTTTACCTTTTTGCTATAATTTGAAATGAGAGAATGAAGACCAAATATTGATCATTTCAATTTGAAATTTACAATTAAATTATGTGTACAGTATGACATTAGGAATTCTACTATGTATTTGATCCTAAGTAGAGATATACTTATGATATACAATATAAACTAACTGTTGAATTTAAAATGACTTTTCAGTCATTGCTATTTCAATGCTTTTGAGTTTTTTTTTTCAAAGAAAATATCAATCTTAGGGAAACATTATAAAAATACGAATTATCATGGGGTTTTACATATATATAAAAGATAAAAATCGATAGTTAAAAGACTTGAGCATTAATCAAGTGATTTTTTACTCTTTTACTTCTTAATCATTTTTGTTATTTTTTAAATATGTAAGCAAGATTATTGTTCAGTACATGTAAAGGAGTATGTGAGTGTGTGCATACACACTTCTTAAGTCATTATTGCAGGACAATATTTAACTCATATATTTGGGAAAAACAATATTAATTAAAATTATGGTGTATTATCTCAAATCTTCCAACTATGACTAGCTGCCTTTTTAAGTCATTGATATAAATATTTTGAAATAGTTATTAACAAAACTCAGTCTGGAAAAGACACAAAGAAAAAGAAACTAACCTGTATGGTTGGGATGAGCCAACATTACATTGATGAAGTGATTCCCAGCTTCACAAATCTAAAAAACACATTAAATTATGTTCAATGTAATGTATCTGTGCCTAGTTATAAATTTTAGCGATACATGTGAGTGTGTAATATATTAAATTATAATAATTTGAAAGATTCAACAAATACGTTTTTACTTAGGTTTCAAAAATCTCTAAGTTACAACAATAAAATTTGTGACATTCGCTGATGCTGAGGTAGCTCTTCACAAGGTCACTACACGTCTTCCATCCCAAACCCATTTTGGAGACTGAATACAGGAAGTACTGAGCTATATTTTTTTGCTTCTTTATTTTTTTATTTTTAAAGATATTCTTATTGAATTTCCCAGGCTTTTCTTAAATTTGTTATCTTCCTGCTTCAGCAACTCAAAAAAATATATTTTCAAGGCATCTACCACCATACTCAATTATGTCAAAATTTAGAAGCTATTCTTAGCCTCTTTTGATAACCAAATTCAAATTGCCTGATTATCTGCTTTGTATTTATTTCATTTTTTCCACCATGATGAGATAGCGTCCGTTGCTGAAGTCAGAATTCAGACAAGCATGCATTCTCTGTTCATAAACAGTAGCAATATTTCTAGTGCAAGAAAACAGTTGAATTATATAAGTAGTTCCAGCTTAGTTCAAAAGCCGGTTGTGAGCAGTATACATTCCAACAAAGACCCTTACCATTTATGATTCATCTGAACTCTTGATTATTTTTCTATTTCTATCAGTCACTTTCACTCTCTAAGAAAATCAAGGATTTACTTCAACCTCCTGGTACTAATAATATACACAGTTTGTATAACCAATCTTTTGAAATTAAGATTTTCCTTTCGTCCGCTACATGTATTTCATCTGTATAATATGAGATATGTGTTTAACAAAGAACTTAATTTGTAATTTGGCAACAGGCTGTGATTAAAATTCTTTACTGCTTAAATGTTCATATTTTAGCTCTGATGATCTCTTTTTCTTTACCTGTTAATCTATTGGTGAGCACCCAGGTTATTTAAACTGTGAATTGTATAACTATAAATGTAGTGTGGATGTGTATGTATTTCTCTTAGTTTGTGAGTTAGTTTCAGGATTTTATAAAACATTATTATTCATTCCTCCTATTTCATAAATTTTCAAAGAAAATGGAAGTGGAAGCAAAATATTATTTTTCTGATTAAATGTTCATTGTGGAATTAATTCACAAACCATAATTACTTTTGGAAAGTATAAATAGTGTGGAGAGAAACAGACAAAAACTAAATAGAACTAATAATTATATAAAACATTCTGTTGGGCAACTTTGATTTTGAGGACAAAATTTGTTGCTGTTTATATGAAATTGGATTCAAAAAATGAAGAATGGTTATGAAAACACAGAGAGGTGCATAGTATTCCATGTGAATAAATACCACAGTTTGTGTATTCATTGTTCTGTTGATGGGTATCTTGGTGACTTCCATATTTTAGCTATTGTTAGTTGTGCTGATATGAACATGGGTATGCATATATCTCGGCTATGTGTTGTTCTGGCCTCTTTTGGATATATTCCCGGGGGGGGGGGGGTTGTCACTGGATCAAAGGGGATATTTATTTCTAGTCTTTTGAGATCTCTCCATACTGCTTTCCAAAGTGGTTGTACGAATTTAAATTCCCACCAGCAGTGTAGGAGGGTTCCTTTCTCCCCACAGTCTCGCCAGCACTGCTTACTATTTGACTTGTTGATATATGCCATTCTTTGAGGAGTGAGTGTGGAGGCTTTTACAGGCAAATGGAAGAAGCTTGAGAACATCAATCATGCTTAATGAAGTGAGTAGAAAGTAGAAGGTGAAATATCGAATGGTCTCTTTCATATGAGAGACCCAGATCACAACTCTTATGGAACTTAAAACAAAAAACAAAGTGAAACAGGGGGGCAGGGCAGGGAGGGAGGGAGTGCTGGGTAGGGGGAGGGACAAAAGGAGAATGGGAAAGTCCTTGTCACCCTGACAAGATTTGTATGTGCACAAAATGATCAACTTCATTGTAAACCTTAAAATTTGCATTTATACATATCAATAAAATGGGAAAAAATAAAATAAAATATAGCTCAAAAAAGAAAGTATAGAGAGGTTAAAATACAAAATGTATTAACAAAGTTTACAGTGAGAAAGCAAAGATACACCACAATTTTTTTGAGAAATTGTGTTTAAGATTGACCCTAAGGTTTCCCCAAATGCAGCCCAAATGCCGTGTCTCAGAGGTGTATTCATGGAGCATACTTATTGTTTATTTGTCTATCTATCTATCTATCTATCACAGGACTGAAGATGGATCCCTGGAACATCACACCAAGCTACATTCCAAGCCCGTTTCTGTTCATTGAGAGAAGTCTACTGACTTACCAGTGTCCTTAGGCTGGGCACCAATTCACAATCATTTTGCTTCTGCCTTCTAGAGTTTTTATTGTTTATGGTAGCTAAGATTGAGCTCAGGGACTATATACCCCATAGTGCTTTAAATTTGTTTATTTTTTTTTTAATTTGACACATAGTTTCTATTCATTGACCTATTTGGCTTAAATTTTTGACTGTTCTGCCTTATCCCCCTGAATGCTGGCATGTGGCACAACACCCCAGGGGAAAACTCTTCTGCCATATTTTTGTGTTAACCAATATTTAAGTCTGCTTTGTGTTCCCCAAGGGTTTATTATTCCTGGTGCATTGAAAACTCAGTGTTACAAAAGAAAAATTTAAAATACATGGAGAAAAATGACTCTTTTTAGAATAGGATATAGGTAGGACAAAAAATGAAACTCAAAATGTTCTTTTTAATGTAAAGCTGATTTAGAAGTGTATTATGCACACATATGTGATTATGCATACAATACATTTTGCTTAAAGTTTCAAATGACAGAGTATTTTTAGAAAGAAGTTATAGAGTTGAAATGAAAATTATAATTGCTAATAGTCCAAAAAGTAGATGAGCTGCACAAGTAATCAGGAATTAACTGCAGCATATTCAACATGATTCTTACATATTATCTTCTTACCAGGTGCTAATCTGTGATCTCTGTCTACATAATAACAAAATTCTTGTCAACTTTCAACGAATGCCTCATCCTTCTTATATTAAAAGAGTGCACATTCAAATGAATTAGAACAGGAAGTCTTTTAAATGTAACACTTTATTAGGAGAAAAACTCATTTAAATGTA
The DNA here is from genome assembly GCA_004027205.1 of Ctenodactylus gundi. NCBI lineage: Eukaryota > Metazoa > Chordata > Mammalia > Rodentia > Ctenodactylidae > Ctenodactylus > Ctenodactylus gundi. The sequence goes on along the minus strand of PVKB01000740.1, from coordinate 56,586 downwards.
AAATACATATTTTTGATTGGACTGTGTATTGGAAAAGTCTGATCCTTAATTTCTTCTTTGTTCCTTCTGTCTAAAACTGGACTTTAGTTGATCCTGTTAGGCTTCATATAAAATCATTAAAATACTGTAGACTTAAATATTCTTTCTCATAATTTGTGCATGTAATGTATTTTGTAAACCTGATATATCCATTGATATATGTTTAGGTTTTTTTTTTTTTTTAAGGCAATGTCTCACAGTGTAGTCCATGCTGGTTCTGAGCTCACTATGTAGCCCAGACTAGTCTTAAAATTAGAGCAATCCTTTACCCTCAGCCTCCTGCGTGCTATGATTACAGGTGTGTGCAAGCATGCCCAGCTTATGTAGTGTTGGAGAATCGAACTCAGGAACTTAGTGTTTGTTAGGCAAGTACTTTAACTGCTAAGCTATTCCGCCAGCCCCACATTCAGTTATTCTTAAAGAGAAAATGAGAACGGAAGGCCTGTTACAATTATGCCTCACCTATGTCTCTTGACTTTAGCTTATTTTATACAAATCCAACCAACTCATTATGTCCTAAAAGAAAATCAAGTTCCCAGAACTTGCATCTTAAAAATTAATATGATTTGCAAATTTGAATATAACTTGCTTGTATTGATCATATTTCAGAAACTCTAGGATTAGCAGATATTTTTTGATAAATATTCATATGGTAAGAGATTTATAGTGTTTCTTGGTCTCATTTCTAAATCTCTGTCAGCAAGGATAAAAATTACATTTCATGTTTCCTCTTGGTTGAGATTTTCACAAATCTTTTATATTGTAAACAATTACATTTTGAGGTTGTGTACCTTAACAAGTCAATCTTAAAATTATCATTAACCATAAAGATTATAGAAATATAAAATAATCTAAATAAGTGGTTGAAGCACAAAATGGTCAGAAAAGTCTATGCAGTTATATTTGTCCACTGTGCTGCCCCTGTCTTGTGTGTGGTCTACTAGGCTAATTATCAGGAGAGGCAAGACTGGGCATCTTGGTCCTTACGTTTTCCCATTTAGAGACATGTGAAATATCTTTGGTGAATAGAGGTATATGAGAAGGGAAAAAACAATGGCTTAATAAAGTGAACATTTTTTACATAGGTGAGAGTAAAGCATTTATATATAGCAAATTATTTAATATTTTTAATTTCTGGTTATACCTCCTTTAAATTTGTGAGACAAGGTAGTATGACTATTACGGCTTAACTTATAAAAATGTTATAATACTCATTAACTTTTTTCCTTATATGGATGAAGGAGGGAAAGGGAAAGGGAAGTAAGAGTGACTAATATGTGAAATATTAACAAAAAATAAGTAGAACAAACACACAGAATATCTACAAAGTGCTGTCTGACACTCAAAGTAAATAACGTGTTAGCCATATGTATTTTAACATTGTATGTAAAATATAGCATTGTGAATAAAATTAGGAAAAGTAAATTATTTAGGATGAATAATCAAAGCATAACAAAAGCAATAAAAACAAGAAGACGCATACTCTAAGCAATATATGCCCATATATAAATACATGATAAAAAGGAATAAGTATCTAATGTATTCAAAAAAGGAAGAAATCAGCAATATTTTGTAGAAAGGATTCATCTTAATTGCATATAATTATAGTAAATAGATTGCAAAAATTTATAGAACAATATTATAGGAAAAACAGACTCAGAGACACAATCAAATATTAGTTTAAAAAGTTGAAATCTGAGTAAATGAAAGTTATTATTTGGCTTATCCATGAATTCCCCCTTTTCATTTCCTCAGTTTTAAAATCTAGTGTGAGGTGAACATTAGATTGGTACTATGCAGTCTAGTAAGAAAAGCATAATATTGCCATAATACACTGCTAGATCTAGATTGTTCTTTTTGAACAATCTACATGCATTTAAAAATAAAAAAGGTTATTAAACGTTTGCTCCAGAGTTTTGAAATGAATGATGTGCGTCATTTTTTCAAGCAAGTAACTGACTCTTGCTCTGCAAATATAGGTAGTGAAACACCGACATGGTGAGGATGTCACTGGCTCTTCTATTAACTAAAAATATACGTACAAAGGGGCCATGTAAAAGGCTTTTACCGTGTGAAATGTGTGATGTATACCTCACATTAAATTATGGTATTAAAATTCAAAGACGATAAAACTTCAAGGTGGGTATGAGCTTGTGAGTAACCCATGAGAATTTGCCAACTATAAAGATTAAGCATAAAGAAAGAGTTTGAGCCACGGGTAGAGTTACAAAGTGACGCTGCGTGTGATAGGTCAGTTATATACGTTTGTGAGAGGGACTGGATTGAGAGCAACTAGGAGGGATGTACACCCCTGGGGTTGATCTCTAGCATCACGAATATGAGATAAAATGTCTTGGAATTATTAGGCAAACTGATCTTCCTAACGTACTTAACAATTTGGCCAAACCAGTTTTTGATTTTTGATGCTTATCTGTTACACTTGTAAAAAATATTTACTATGTTTCTGATAATTGTAATCATCTTTTATGTGTAACTACTATATTCTGATCAAAATCTCATTCAGGGCTACAGAGTGAAACCTTATCTCAAAAGAAAAAAAATAGATGTAGAGTGCCAGAGACCTGATTATAGACAAGTATATAAATTAATTCATTTTACAAGATTATATATTAAACACTAAAAAATCTCTTACATATATATATATATTAAAGCAAGCTCTTAAAACATGTTGATTGATAGAGGGATACGTGTATACATAGAAAGGCTGGCAGACAGACAGACAGACAGATACCTTGGAAATAATAATATTTTTCTCAGTGATAAATCGTTCAATCCAATGTTTTTTTTATGTTCTTTTTAATACCAACATTAAAGCTTGTATAACAAATATATAATATAACAAATATAACAAATATATAATATATTCAACACATACCAGAAAATTGATTGCAGACACGGTGATTTGCCTGTATCCGAATGCTAGGGCAGAAAGAGAAGATGTCACTCAAATACTTATATTTTTAATGGATACATTTTAGACATAATTCATACAATATTTACTAAATCATTTAATCAATTAACAGAACAATTTGTTATGTAATTGATCTTATGATATGATGCTTTGAAATTTAAAGTGTAGAAAATTTGTGGGCCTAGATATATAGCACAGAGGTTAAAGTGCTTTCCTGCCAAGGCCCTGATTGTGATTAGCCAATACTACATGAGTCAGGTTTGTGGTACATTTCTGTAAAACCAGCACTCAGGAGGCTGAGGTAGGAGAATTGCTGTCAGTCTAAAATCAGCCTGGTCTACAGAGTAAGACCCTGTCTTAATTTTTTTTCTGCATTTACTTTTATTATTGTAACCTAAGTTATTTAGAATGCAAACAGAATTAATAAATTTGTGTTATTAAGCTATTTGGAGGGAGATACTTTCTCTTTCACTCATCAGTTTAAAAGCAAATAAAGCATAAATACTATCAGTATCTAATAGCACCTTGCAATGTATCTTTTCAAAGTTTAACAACTAAAAGAAATGCAAACAATAATCATTAGAATAAAAGAAAAATCATCAAAGTTTATAAAATTATTCAATTGTATGAATTTATAGGAGTGTTTTGTAAAAGACACATTTTCAGCATATTATATCTTTTAACAAAAATAAATATATGAGGCAAGCTATCTGCTTTTTTAACTTAAATAAAAATATGCAGATATAAGTTCCCATGATTATAAAAATAACAATAAACATAATGGGGTATAAACCAATATTCTAAATGCACCTTACACATAATGGAGGAGTTGGAACATAAAAATCCTAATATAGAATGAATTCATAAGCTCATATTATGTATAAATAGTTGAATTTCTTCTTGTTTTATTATATATGAGTGAAAATATATTTTATACAAATAAATTAATAAAATAGATAATGTATTATTTTGATTTTTTTGTTCTCATAAGGATATATTATGAAATACTTTCACAATTCTATTGATTCATCACTCAAGTTATTATTGAATCTACTTTTTAGTGTGTAATTTGGCATGATTCTAAAATATTAAATATTATCCATTTTTTTTTTGTAAAATCAGTACCAAATGAAAATAACTATCTAGGGCTGGAGGACTAGCTCAGTGGTTAAAGTGCTATGCAAGTACTAAGCACCTGAGTTCCATTCCCCAGAACCACATAAGCTGGCATGGTTGCACATGCCTATAATCACAGCAGAAATGCTGAGGTAGGTGGATTGCTCTGAGACCAAGGCCAGTCTGGGTAACATAGTGAGTTTAGAAGCAGCCTGGGCTACAGAGTGAGATCCTATCTCAAAAAAGATAAATAAAGTGTCAGAGTTTAATGTCATTAATATAATTGATAAATGTCGTTTATCAAAGCTAGGCAATTAAGAAACTCGCTAAATAATCAAGACAATTTTATATATGCATAATATAATTTTTGAGCATCTTGAGAGCAAGTCTCACATAAGTTCTCTTTGCATGAATTAGAAATCCAAACATAATATGTAGGAAAATTTTTTCATGGGTATTAGTGTATAAAATAAATATGAAAGCATGCATGTGTAGTATAAATTTGCTTTTCCTATTGTACATATAATAGATTATAAAAAGAAATGTAATATAAACTATTTAAGAAATTGAAACATGTATATAGACAGTAAAATGCCATCAATCCTGAAAAACTAGCTATAATTCTGATTTTGAGATATTTATTTGTTTCTATTTTGACAATATTTAATAGAGTTTCATAAGCACCTTTCTCCTCACTATTACACATATTTTCTTTCTAATTACTAAACATTCTTTTCTAACTATATGGGATGATGTTTATTTATGTCTACTATTATTAACTATAGGTGCCTCACTCTTGACAGAATTTCACTCAACGACTTTTCTTAGGGATTCTCATGACAGACATTTTGCTTTGGGTTCAAGACAAATCATATAGAAAGCCAAATGCAGTATTTAGTTAAACAGAACTTGCATTCATTCAGAAACTACTGCTAATCAAGTTATTGAATGAAAATTTGAGACCTTGATAAATGCTGCGGAAATGAACTATGTGATAGTCAACTGGAGAACCAGAAGGAAGTTTTAGTATAATCAGAAATTTCAGAGAAATTCCTTTGAAAACATGATTGGATGCTGATATATATATATATTAAAAAAACGTTTAGTCATTAGGGCAGAGATATCTCTGTTATTAAATGGAAAAGTGTATTTTAAAAAAATTCTGACTTATCTCCAAAATTTTGAGTAGTATAAATTGAAATAAGAGCTACAGTAAAAAAAAATCATTTACTAAGTAGAAGTTTCTATTGATATGACATCTTCATAATATATTTCGTAACATATTTCCCTATTGGTATTTCATGTTTGCATTACTGGAGATATTCCTCAATCCCGGTGCATTTGCCTTCTATCTGCAAGACCCCAGAATCGATCCTCAAAAGCCAAAATAATTCATAGTTTTATATTTTATTAAAACAAACTATTGGGCAGTTACTATTTGATTACTGCTGATATTAAACATATATAATTTCAGATTTTTTAAAAAACTGTCAATTTGTGGTAAAAAGTAATGGAATAATCCTGTCATTTAGTTTCAATTATGATAATGTGATATATTTTAATATCTTAAACTTTAAATATCAATCAGATTTCACGGAAAGCTGTCTCTTCAAGGCTGTGCACATTGAAACTACATGTTCACTGAGTTCATTTTGTTAGCATATGGTTTTCCATGTACAAGCACTATTAATATTAAGCAGTCAAATTAATTCCAAGGTGGTCAATGAAAAATTTCAGTATTGACACTGAGACTAGAGGGGGAAGTGTAGAATAACCAGCTCTGATAAAGGTCAAAGAGGAGAAGTATAAACTATAACGTCAAATACAAATAGAACAGAAAAAATGATAATCATCAGTGGAATAAAACTCGTGAATAAAATACAATATGGAATTCGAGTCATGTGTAACGGGAAAGCAGGTAGGTATAATAGAAAAATCGAACATGAAATTCTGCCCCTGTATGCTTTCTTTCTCTGACTTAGTAGGTAAAGGGCAGTATGAACACTCTTACTTAAAAAGTTTAAACAGTGATAGTGATAAACTCGGATATATTTAGAATAGATCAATTGATTATTTTGCTAGATTAAATTGCTAGATTAATTGCTTATGCACAAGGTTAACAGAGCACTCAATTGAAGCAATTCATATTTGTAAACACATGTTTTATTTGTTTTTCATTTTTAGGTCTAATTATCTAACAGAATTACAACTGTTTTGTTGAAAATTCTTCATTGTGTATTGTTTCCTCTTCTGCTACTCATTCTAATATGTTCTGCAAATATTATGATTTTTATTTTTGCTTTTGGATATTTTCCAATATCTAGATATAATTGTGATTTTTTTAATGTCTTTATGCTTAGTTAAGTATTTAAAGTCTATTTTATGTCACCTAAGGAGAATATAATTTGAACTATGACTGTTTTGAGGGTTTAGCATAGAATGAATATATTTTAATATAAAATCCACTCTTTTCAGAATTGAAATAAACTTTCTATCAGTTCTAATCAAACAGTTAACAAAAGGATGAGGATAACTCTGTAAAGATCTTACTTAAAAACAATAAATGCAACAAAATGTCTTTTGTAGCACAGACAAAAACAAGGTGGAATTCTAAGGAAAAGCAAAACCTCATTTAAGAAACTAGAAAAGCTATCATAGCCTTTTATATTTCAGAGATATGTTCCAATTAGGTAATGATCCCAGAATTAAAGTATTATCAGTTTAAAAGTTGAAGCCCTTTTGTCTCCAAGGTGGAAATTCAACATCAGCCAATATGTTCTTCGTATTCATTCTTATTTTTTCACTTCATTCTAATGTCTGTCTAAAATTTATCCCACCATCTGTCTGTGTATTGGCGAAGCCTTTGCTCCGATCCTGGCTTTCTGTGTCAGCACTGTAGATTCTACTCATCGTTGAGTAAATTTGAAAAGAAAATCTATCTACATTTTTATTTTTAGCTTCGTCGTGGGAAATGGTAATATTAGTACTGTAATTTTATAATGATTAAAAGAAATACAATACGTCAATTGCTTAGCAGGATGACTGAAACCTGGGAAGACCTAAGCAAAGTCAATTTTCAGCTGCTACACGAGTACAAGGAATTAGCAACGTCTCTCAGCAGGTGCTGTCTCAACCATCACATACTCCACCGTCGTCATTCACGTAGAGTGAAATGCCAACTCCATATCCCTTTAGATATATACCATGTACCCTTCCGGACAGATTCTGAGCCGAGAGCCATGATCCTGCCGTGGCTGTAGAAAGACGGCTGACAATCACATGTAGTCTAGCAGAACGAGTACTTCACATTGCTTGTAAATAATATAACTGCTTGTAATAATATGAAATAAAATGAATAATCTGAAATTTTGTTTAACCAATGACATTTTCTAATGGGAACTGATATCAACAACATATTTGATGAAATTGCTTGTTTCCATTTGATTACATTTTATGTATGACTTTAATGGTTACAAAATACATGAACATATGCTAATAAACATCTTAAATAAATATTCACTGAAATGCATATTATTGTAATAGAATTCGAGGGACTCTGTAAAACCATTGACTATATGAAATGTTCATTTTAAATGTTGTTTTCACAAAAGACAGTTTTGGTAACAGAGGCAGTCTGATTTGCATCATGATAGGAGATTTTACAAATAGCCAAGCAAACTGAAATTGCATATAATGATATTAGCAATCAGTGGGGGAAACTTGATGATTTGAGGGACAAACTGCATATAGCTCAGTGGTTAAGTCACTTAAACTGATGTACACATGGCCTTAGGTTTGATTCCCCAGAACCACATAAAAAACAGCTGAGCGTGGATAGGCTCGCCTTTAATCTCAGCACTCAGGAACCTGAGGTAGGAGAAGGACTGTGAGTTCAAGGCCAACCGGGCTACTTAGTGAGTTCCGAACAAGCTTGGTCTACATAGACTCTGTTTTGGAAAACAAAAGTAACAAAAAGTATTTTGATTCTAATTTCAAAACCACTATAAAATATTAAAAACTCTGTTATGTTGATTTTAAGTTTGTAACAAAATAAAAGTGTGGCAATACTATATTTAGTGTATATGTTTATTGGAATATAAACTTAGAATTTTTGAGCATAAATGTTTCATTTCTGTGTGAAAGAAAAAAGTAATGTGAAAAAATGTCCAAGTTTTTGTCATAGAATGTGAATGGATGTTAGTAGTTTGATTTTGAAATGTCCCTAGAAGCTCCTATGTCAGAGATTTGCCCCTTAGTTGATGATATTTTTGGAAGGTAGAAAATTTAGGGGAAAGACCCAGTGGAAGAGGTGGGCTCCAATGTGCCGTATTTGAAGGATACTGTTAGTCTTTGTTCCATCAGATTCCCTGACTGTGAGTCTTGACTGGCTTGAGGTTAAGGGCTTTGTTTAATTCAACATCCTAGACCCCTCCTCTGCTCTCACCCTTTCCTTGATGTTCAACCACTCTTCAGACCTTCCTGGATGGAATATTTTGTAAGTTTTGATCAACTTTAGAGTTTTTCTTTGGACTTGCACCAGAAGAAGTTCCACCAGAAATTTCATTAATTTGAACTTTTCCCTGGATTTTCTTGGGAATTATTTTGTACTTTTTACCATGATCAGTTTCCAATTACACTTTAAGTATGATTGTTTTCTCTTTGTTTTTTTTTTTTTTTTCACTTTTTTTTTTCCTGGTAACACGCTCTGTCACTGAGTTATATCCCAAAACTATTTTTGTAAACTTTGAGGTCTTGCTAACTTGCCCAGGCTCTGCTGCCACTTGTGATTCTCCTACCTTGACCCTCTAGTGGCTGAGATCGGTGGAAAGAGCCACTCGGTCCACGTATCATATTTTCTTTCTTTACTTTCATCTTTACTGGCCTACGTCTTTTTCAATTACCCATTTTAGAGTGTCTCTTGTCTCGCAGGTGTTTACTGGAAAATGGGACAGCAAAGTTTGTTTCTGTTAATGGGTGAAATGAATAACGGAGAAGTGTTTGCCGTTCAGAGCCTGACACGACTAGTCACTCAAGTTGGCCTGCATATTACTGAAGTTAGCAAAACTTAGTAACAGCAGTTTGAACCACAGAATTAGCAACTGGTGTTATCTACCGAAATGTAATAAAGGAGCAAAGGCTGAAAATAAATATTCCATTCTATGCAGTGATACTTCTTCTGTGTATCTTTCCAAATAAGTTAAAAGCACCATATAGTAGCGATACTTGTAGATCTGTGTTCATAGCAGGACAAGAAAAATAGCTAAAATTTGGAAGACACCAAAATACCCATCCACAGATCAATGGATTCAAAACTTAAGGTATGTGTACACAATGGTACAGTTTCTTCCATAAAGACAGATAGATTTGAGGCTTTTGTATAAATAGACACAACTTGAGACTATATTGATTAGTCAAATTCAGAAGGCTAAATTTAGCATAGTTTCCCTAATATGCATAACCCAGATTATAGGCATTTTATAGAATCAAATGAATGTGATCATGGGAGTCAGGGAAGAAACTGGGAGAGCCAAAAAGGGGTGGGGAAAGCATTGTAAAGTTGATATCATATATATTTGTACAAAATATTCAAGCTCAATATAAATGTTTTATATCACACAAACACACACACACACACACAAAACATATACAAATAAAATCAGAGAAAATAAAATCTATCTCAGATTTTAAAAAAGAAAAACGGTAAACTATGCACTTCCTATACAGGTGATTTATGTGAAACTCTAAAATTAGTAAATCCTCATTTTAATGCAATAGTTACTTTCACAAAATTTCAGTTCTATTTATATTTCATACATCTAAAGGATTGAACATATTGAACTTAACTTTATGGGGCCTTTTTGCTAGACAAAATGGAGAATATGAGAATGTAACAATGGCATTTTCAATTATAGAAATAGAAATTCATATTTTTCTCAAATCTATTTCCCAGTTAATGTTTTACATACATTAACAAAACCAACCTGGGTTTATTTATTTATTTATTTATTTATTGAGATAGGGTCTTATTTTGTAGGAATGGTTGGGTCTGAATTTACTGTATAGCCCAGGCTGGCTTTGAACTCACAGAACTCCTCCTTATTCAATCTCCTAAATGTTGGGATTACAAATGTGTGACATCATGTACACATCATGTGGTGTTAGGGAATCAAGTTTAGGTCTTTGTGCTTGCTAGGTAAACACTGTTATCACTGTGCTATTCCTCCATCCCCTTCATTTTGCTTGTGATTTATGAGTTACCATTTCTCACAGTTCCTTTTATTAACAAAACATATATATATATATATATATATATATATATATATATATATATATATTGTTAACATACATAATTAAGTGTATCTTATGATAATATAATTTAAAATTTCTTCAGTATTACCAGGTAATGCTAATAATTAGAAGAAAGTTAAAACTTTAAACAGTATAATCACCTACTCTTGACAGACTAAATTTATTTATCTTAGTAAAAATACTAATCTCTGTTCAGTACTTCAGCAAACAAGCAAATAGATACATGTATTATTTTCTAAAATCTAAAATAACCTTGAATACTTCATTTGTTTCCACTTGTCTTAAAATTTACAAATGATTAAGCACAAAATAATTATTCACTTAATGGAATAAAAATGGAACAGGTTCTTTTTTTGGTGTGTTTTATGTGCCTCCCCACAAAGCTTGGAGAAGACTACCTTGAAGAAGAATTGGAGCTCTTGGCCAGTCTTTGTCGACCTTCTCCTAGGCTAAACCTGGAGGACTTGGAAAGAGCCCACTGTATTTTCTTCCACACTGCCAATCTGAGTCCATGGCCAAGATATTTAAGACATTAAGCTATATATAAAAATCAATGTGTCACAAAAATACATTATCTCTTTTTTTCTCTGTCAGTTATATATAAAGTAATAACTAATAATATGGTTATTTATTTTTACAATAGCTGATAACTTGTTAGTAATATGTAGTTAAACAGAATTCTACTTTTAGTTTTTTTAGTTTTATATTTCCTTCTTAAGTTTTCTAATCCATATATAATTTTTTAGAGTTCCCGAATAAAAACAACAAAGTCAGTTAAGCTTAGTCCATTAAATAGATATCATCATGTAAAAATTACAATATGAAATCGGCTGAATATGAACATCTTATCAATTATTCTTAGTTATGCTGTGTTGTTCATGTTTTCTATGTGATCTAGAGAAGAATTTTGATGTTGGTAATTTCACACAGACTTACTTAAGAAGAAATTCTACATACATGGTGGTGTGTACCGTGGGTGATTAATATAGTAGGCTATCCAACAAGTGAATCCCCAGTAAAATGCACAGCCCTGCAAATTAAAGAAAGCAAAACAAAAGTCACAGAAAACCAAGAGAACGAGTGTTGTAATTTGGGGATGTCTACATAACCACCTCAAAGAGCACAATATTTTACATCAGTAATTACAGAAATTGACTAAGCTGCACATATGGGATATATTATCACCCAATGAGCTAGCATATTTATATCAATTTTTGAAAACACACCACTAAGAATATACATTCTCTTGTTTCAGCCATTAATATTAATGGGTATTTCCTGTACAAGCCAAATGTACATTTTACATTTTAAATTTTCAATAATGGCTTTGTTAATCAACCAACAAATATGACAGAGCAATAAAAATGTAAGTGACCTATTGAATAAGATGTTCTAACAAAAATTACTTACTTAATTATTAATAATAATCTATCTTAATTGATTCGAAAGAGAAATCGAAGTTAGAAGCCGTAGCTCGTTTTCCTGTTGTCTTGTAACATTCAACAGCTGTTAAAAGAGAGGCTGATCTAACTGACAACTGAGTGCCAAGCATTCGGCGGGATGCCGGGCGAAGAATACTACAATAACGAAGTGATTACTATGATGACCGATTTATAACTTAAGTATTTGCTAAAAAGTAGGAAGCTTGTTCTGAAAAGGCATTAAAATAAATGGTTTCTGTTTGTTTGTTTGTTTGTTTGTTTTTTGGAGACAGGGTCTCACTATGTTGTCCAAGCTGAACTCACTATGGAGACTGACTGACCTCAGACTAATAGCAACTCTCCTGCCTCAGCCTCCCAAATGCTGGGACTTCAAGTGTATGCTGACACACCCAGTTCACGTAGCTCCAGTCTTGAGCAGGCCAGGCCAGCATTTTAACTACAGCTATCCCTCCAGCCCCTTAAAAATAAGTAATAAATTGAATATTAAATCATTTTAACTGTAAATTTCAATTGTAACCCATTGTTTAATATAAGTACAATGAATTTCCCATTTTCTTTATAATTATTTGATAGCTGACAATCCTAACATACAACTTTTCAGGGAGGAGGAAGGGATTTATATCACCCTAACAACTATCATAAAAATATGGAACATAATATCACCATATTAATTACACACACAGACGTTTTAGGATCCCTCATATGCTAGATTCATCCTATTAAAATAGTGTGTAAAAAACTGAATTTATGGGTGAATGGTGAAAATGCTTCTTGGAACATTTTCCTTGGAATATAAGATCATCACAGATCCTTTTAAGCCGAGCTGCCAGTTGGGGGTGGCTCAAATAAAATAGGTCACCTACAAATTGGCATTTCGGGAGCAGAATATTTAATATACACTGATGCAATGACATGAAATGAAATCTTGAGGGGGAAAAAAGGTATGATCAAACATTTTGCAAATCAGGCAACACACAAAATTGATATACAAAACATACTAATCCCTACCTTTACCAAATTTTTCAAAGGGGTGTGACCTCCAGAAACTTTATGGACAAATAACGTTTCCAGAAGATGTCGAATATAGTGTATACAGTGACAGAAGCAGGCCAAGCTGAAAAAAGAAATAGAAAGAAAAAGAAGCATAAATATTCAATTCCCTTACCTTAGTATGAGATATTTAAATATTTGATAAGGTTACTCAATTATTCTATTTATTAGGAAATAGTTTCTGATAATCAAGCACAAATCATTTAATATTTTTTTTCATTTTTTTTCTTTTTTGGAGACAGGGTCTCGCTCTGTGGTCCAGGCTGGTCCTGAATTCACTTCAGAGCCCAGGCTGGCCTTGGACTCACGGCAATCCTCCTGTCTCAGCTTCCCAAGTGCTGAGATTAACAGGCGTGTGCCACTATGCCCAGTTTATGTGGTGCTGAGGACTCGAACTCGGGTACTTAGCGCTTGGCTTAGCGCTTGCTCAAGCGCTTTAACCGCTGAGTCATTCCTCCAGCCCCATTTAATATTTTTCTCAAGACCTCTTCTACATGTATTTAAAAATGAAGATAAATAGAATAAGAAACTATAAGTTTGCTACAGATTATACTGAAAATATTTTATTTATTTATTTGCTTATCAAATTATTTTGAGACAGCATCTGGCTCTGTAGTCCAAGGCAGTACTGAACTCACTATAGAGACCAGCCTGGCTCGAACTCATGACAATCTTCCTGTATTAGCTTCCCCAGTGCTGAGATTATAGCCATGTACCACTACACAGAGTTTACAGAAATAATTTATAATAACAATCATAAACTGTTAGATTCACACCTGTGCTGGAAGTACGTATAAATTTCAGTCGGTGATTATAAATATGTTCTTATAAAAATGTCTCAGATTGAAGCAATTTATTGTTTTTAAAAATATCTAGTGTCACTTAGCATGTAGTAACATTTTATAATATATTGTATAACTTCTTGATTGTCATGTTTTCTTTACAAAGTACTAGTATTAAGGAAGTTTACATTTCATTTTCCATGCAGTTTTCAATTGTACATTTTTTTATTACCTAACGCACCATGACATTTATCTCTGTGGGCTTTTTAGCATTGTGTTCTGAACTATCTTTTGTGATAATTTTATATAGTTAGTTGCTATTTTTAAAGTAAATCTGTGATCTGTGAATGTATTTTTCTAGGTACACTAAGGGAATATATTTTTCTTTAAGTTTTATACCTATTTTATCATACATAATAACATAAAGCCTCAAAAATGGGTAGCTATTATAAGAAAATTAGGAAAAATTATATGAAAAATGATGTAATTTTAACAGCTACACTACAAAAATATTCATTTTATTTACTCTATGTCAAATTGGACATCGAATTTATCAGACCAGATATTTAATAAAAATAAATAAATGATTTCCAAAGCATATAGATGTGACTTTGGTAGAAATAATACATGCATATATGCATGTATACATACATACATAGAAACCTGATTAAATCAGTAGGAAACCTTATTACTATTTATTCACATGTGAAAACATAATTTTATACATTTATGATAGTGAAAAGTTTGCTTTATGTGATGTACATATATGTAAGTGAGAGGCATATTCTGAAAGAAAGCAAGGTGGATATCTGGGGAATGAGCTGGCCAGGGTGTATGACAAGAACAAGTAACAGTCCTGTCATAAAATGTTGCCTTGAATAATCCAGAGATTGATAAATGAGTGTCTCTCCTCACTTCTCTGTTCCTCTACAGTAGTTACAAAAATGCCTGAGTAGGTGCTAAAGGTATAACTCAGCAGTTAGAGCACTTGTCTACAAGTATAAGGCCCTGAGTTTGATTCCTCAGAACCACATAAACCTGGTGTGGTGGTACACCCATGTAACCCAAGCACTAGGGAGGCTGAGGCAGGAGGCCAAGGCCATCCTGGGCTTCCTAATGAGTTCAGAATCAGCCTGGATTACAGAGCAAGATCCTGTGTCAAAACAAAGAAACAAACATTCCAGCAAGAAGTTAACACCGGGAATACTCCTATCCAAGACCATCGCTCTTGGGGGCCGATCTTCTCCAGCCTCTCTGTCAGCTTTCCTAGCGCTCCCTCTGTTCCCACAATACAGGAAACTGCTTTGTGTTGTAGACCATTTCTATGTGAAAATTCCACAAATCCATTTGCTGAAACCTCACATTATCCCTTGAGCAAGAAAAAGGAAAAAAAAAAAAAAGTTCTAATGTCTTTAACAATATCCGTTCAGGCCCAATTCTGCTCCTTCATCTTCTCAAAAACTCACTAGGTAAAACACATCTTAGGGTGTTCAGAACTGCCCCATCTATCTGTTCATCCGAAGTATTTCATTAAGTGGTGCTTACACGTGAGTGCAAGCACACTGAACATCTACTGAAGGAAATACAACAGGCATATGCTTAGGTGAGCATGTAATTTTAAAGTCATAAGTTGTTTAATGAAAGATCATCTTAGTAAGATCTTTGAAATGGAAAGAGTACTATTGATTACTCAAAATAAGAAATGTTGAGCTCTATTGGAAGTTCGAAGAACAGACCATGAAGAGGCAAACAGAATGAGAGAGAGGCATGGCTTAATTACATGTCCAAGTATGACAGAGAACCTGAAGCGTAAGAAGGGTGTCGTCATGGCTGGTGCACAGCGAAGAGGAAGTAAGCTCCTGGGTGGAGATAGAAGGTCACGGTCTAATTTGCTGTCCATGCTCTAATTCCCAGATCACCGAATTTTGATATTTCACAATTTATTCACTCTGAATCTTTTAATACACATAATTTACTCAGTATCTTTTTTGGGAAAAGAGGTATTAGAGTTTCATCCAGGACCTTTAGAGTGATTGACAGACACCCCCAGTCCTTCTCTTTATTTTTGCATGTTTGTTTTTGAGACAGGGTTTTTCTAAATTGCTAGATTATACCAGCTGGGCTTGAATTTGCAATTCTCCTGCCTTAGCCTCACAGAAGGATCAGACTGCAGATGTGAGCCATCACACGCCCTTTCCTTTTGCTTTTAAAAAAATTCTGAACCTATCCTGTAATACAACATTTTGAACAATTATTCTGCCTCTTTCATTTGGCATGTTTTCTTAGAGATTATTTTCATTATATGTTGACTATCATAGGTATATAGTTCACTTTGACAATTGTCTTTTTCTCACTTTTAATTAGGACAGAATTCAAAGTATGACTTGAGTTTGAAGTTTGAGTTACTGAAGGTAATCTATGAACCAAATTCATTTTGCTGTTCGTTAGTCAGAGCACTATCTTTTCTCCATTTTTATAGGTATGTATTTACAATACACAAAAATTTCATTAAATCTGAGAATTTTGTGTGCAAATATATTGAATCAATTTTGCCTTCCCTTCCTTTCCTCCTTTCTAGCCCACCCATTCCCTTGTTCCCTCTGCTTCCAATATCTTACTTAGTTTACATCACTACTCTTTTTCTTGCAATACTGTGTATATGTATATATATATATATATATATATATATATATATATACATTTGAGGAAGCACATATACATGACTTCTTATGTGCAAGGCTTCTTTTGATATTTTTCTTTCCCTATTTCTCTTCTTAATTTGATAATTATTTATATTACCATTATTTGAGGTATTGTCTTAGTTACTTTTTCAATGCTGTGACTCAGACTCAGCAACCACAAATTAGGGGAGGAAAGTTTATTTTAGTCCACAGTTTCAGAAGATCAGAGTTCACTCAGGTGACTTGCAAGAGTAGAAGTACATGGCAGAGGCAGCGGTGGAGGCGATTCCTCACAACACTGCTACGGGAAGCCAAGTCAAGGCAATTTGAGTCTCCTCTCATAAGGAAGGCGGGAATCAGCTTATATACCCTTCCAGACCCATTCCAGAAATCTCCCGAAGGTCCAGCCTCAGTGTTCCACTCCTTCTAGGTGTGGGAGGTTTGGTAAACCCCCACCGCACAGCCTTAATTCAATGTACACACCTGCAACCCATCCCTCCAGACCAAGCGTCAGTCTCCCAGCAGCACATGATTCCATAGACAATCTATAACATCCTAATGCACGAGATTTTTTTTTGGGGGGGGGGACATTTCAGATCTAAACCCAGTAGGTATACCTAACAATTTTAGGTTTACAAAGGTGAAAATGTGTATACATTATTGATAGCATTATCTATCAATGGTGATAATTTTTTTCACAGAAGAAAAAATGATTTACTGGTGAGCTTTCAAAGTGGAATGAAAATGTAGAATAGGGATGTTAAATTGACTGTAAACAAATACTTTTTGTTGTCTGCACTAATTGTTATCATTTTCTGAAAAAAATAAATCTACACATTTTACTGTAGTATGCAGCAACATACTTCTTAAATTTGAGCATACTATAGGAGAGTTTTAAAACAACTTTTATTCATACTCTACACTTACTACAGAAGGTTCTTGGTATTTGATAGCTTGATTTTTTTACATTAATGAAATATGCATCTCATACACATTCAGTACAAATTTTCTTTTCCAGCTTGGATTTTCTCTTTTCCTGAGCTAGGAATAGTTGGCATGGTCATCTATCCAAATTTGGAGAGTGATAAACCATGCTCCTCTTGGACACATGACCATGAGAGTGAACAGCCGACCCATTGCAGTGGACTATGCTGCTAGCCTGAAACATCCAGTAATTAGACATATGAAATATATTGTTGGCTTGTGATATTTTCAATTTACCATGGCCACCCTGTCATGCATTGAGAACTATCCATAGTCCATCTGTTTCCTCCTGGTATTATGCCACGTGCCACTTACTGTATCACTGGGTGGCGTAGTCTTCTAGAGCTCTCTTTCTTGTCATATATGTATGAGATCCTCATATAAAAAAGGAGATATAGGAGCAAAGGTCCTGTGTATTCAGCTAGAAACACCTGTAAATATAAAGAAAATTTAGATTAAGCATTAAATTTTAGATTTATAAAGTTTACTTAAGTTCCTGCCTAAACTAGTGAAACAAAAATGTGACTATGCATTCTTTTAAATCAATTTAATTAGAAAGTAATGTAAATAATTTCCTTTGAGATAAATAGCCAACAAATAAAGAGAATGAATAACATTAAATTTAAAGGAAAAATAAACATTGGAACTAATAAATCACCGTTAAAGGATAGTATAAGAGAGACTTGTATTTGACAAAACAATTTTAAAAGTTTCTTTTCATGTTTTCACAAACTAATGCAAAAGGATTGTCCTTGTTATTGGCAAAATAGGCTAAAGTGTTTTCCTTCTTTTTATTAAAATTTATTTATGTATTTACTCATTTATTTTTCTTTCAATAGTCATGTCATAATAAACTGAATTGATGTGACAGTAATTAAGATTAAAATATTCCAGTCTCTGTTTTCGGTAGATTTCTATGTTAACACTAGTGTGTCTCTTAATGTAACTAGGACTGCCTAGACTGAGCTCTGGGTGACACGCGGATACATTCGCGGAGAGACACTCTTGATCTGTAGAGACCCTCACTAAACTTAGGGAAATAATTGAAAACAAGACACCGTGGCTACAGAAACATCATTGTTTGGATTTGTTAGTCTTAGATAAAAGTTTAAAGCAGGATCAAACAAAAAGCTCAAACAAAAGTCACTGTCATGATTTAGATGTCCTCAAGAAGTCTCAGGGTATTTGAGAAATGATTGATTCATATGTTACTACTATATCCGTTAGTGACTTTATCCACTGATGAGTTCAGTAGCTGACTGTATTGTTGATAGGAGTACACTGTTCACAGGCGGACTACTGAAAGGCATGATCTTTTCCCCATTTTGTTAATATTTACATATAGACACGGGCCACACCGAGCTTCAGTATTCTGTGCTCATATACATTGCGTCAAGGTTACATCCTTTCGGTCCTTCCACAGCCCCCCATCCTCCTAACTCTCACTCCCACACTCACTTGCTTCTGTAGAATGCATTCTCAGTTTCCCATATTAGAAATGTCATGTGATATTTACCCTTCTGAGTTTGACTCACTTCACTGAGCATGATGATCTCACGCTGCCTACATTAACCTACAAAAGCCTCAAATTTATCTGTCTTTATAGAAGGGTAGTACTCCATTTTGTACATATACTATAATTTTAGTCTCCATTCATCTGTTGATAGGTATTTCGTCATCTTCCACATTTTAGCGATTGTTAGCGGTTCTGCTAGAAACATGGGTATACGTGTATCTCTGCTCTACTTTGTTTTCAACTCCTTTGAAAAGAAAGCCAGAAGAGTTATCGCTGGGTTGAATGGAATATTATTCTTGGTCTTTTGAAAAATCTCCATATTGCCATCCATAGTGGTTGCAACTGTTTACAGTCTCACCAGCAGGATCAGAATAGCTAACAAATGCAATCAAATTTCAGGTTACAAAATTAATACAAAAATCCGTGACATTTCTCTACATCAATAATGAATTCACTGACAAAGAGCTCGGAAGATAACCCCATTCTCAATAGCTCACCAAAAACTTAAATGTCTTGGTGAATACACACCTACACACCTAAAGAAGTGAAGGACCTCTACAAAGAAAACTATATTAAGTTGAAGAAATTGAAAAGGACATTAGAAAGTGAAAAGACATTCCTTGTTCTTGGAAAGGCAGAATCAATACAGTAAAAATGGATATGCTGTGAAAACTAATATACAGTTCCATTGATATAGTTCCAGTATAATTCTGATCAAAATACTAACAACTTTTTCACAGAACTTGAAAAAATATCTTTAAATTTTTATGGAACTGAAAGAGACCTAGAATAACCAAAGCAATCCTGAGCAATAGGACAAATGCAGCTGTCACTAAGATTGCAGGCATCAAGTTCTAATTCATAGCAACTATTATAAAAACTACATGTACTTGCACAAAAACAGACAGATTGACCAATAGAAAAATATAATCTGATCATAGAGGGTATATTTATATGTGTTTAAAATAATAAAATGTAGTAGTTATAAAGTCAGTCTGCTTGGAAAGTACATTGGTTAAATAAGGTAATTTATATTAGCATTTTTTTCTATTTCAAATGTGGACACTGTTCTCTGTGTGGCAACTCAAGAAGGAAAAGAAGATAGCAATATTAAAATAATGGAGGATTAATCAAAAATTACAATCCAAAACAAGGCAAGAAATTAAAACCCACACAATGATTATAAAGTAAACAGAGAATATTAAGTTGGAAAATTAAAAGTACATAATTTATACAATGAAAACAATTATATTATAGCACAAATCATTAGACATTTGAAGTACTAAGAAAACTTAGTACTTAATACTAAAAGAAAACGTGAGGAAATTAGCTTCAAGACCTAGGGAGACAGAGAATCCTTAGATATATTAAGCCAAACATACACTATAAAAGACAATTTTGTTGAATTAAACCATTTTAATTAAAAAAAGTTTGCACAATGAAATTTCTGCTTAGAAGACAAAAAGTCAAGTTAAAAATGAAGATAAATTAACTAAAGATTACATAAGCAAAGGGCTTGTACCTAGAGTAGATGAAGAATTCTCTAATCTTAACAGTGTGTCTTAGGTAATACTTTTTTATTCGATTTGAAGTTTCAACGCAGTGGTAGAGCCTTCACCTAGCATGTGGAAAGGCTGGGATCCCCTGCAGTAGGTAAAAATATAGAAGAAAGCATGTACTTAGGGGATATGTGTACATAGAAATTCCCAGCATCTTTTTCAATAGCAAGATAGTGAAAATCACTCAACTGTACCTCAAAGGTAAATGTCCAAGTAGATGATATTGTATTCATGAACACTGAATAGTATTCACCAATAAATAAAAATCAATATTGATATGCAGCAAGTAGAGTATATCTCATATTTATTGAAGAATAAATATCAGGCTTAAAAATTATTTGATTCCAGTTACAAAGCATTTTCTACATTACAAATATAAGCTGTTGAAGAACAAATCACTGACTGTGTCAAGATAGAGAAGTGTATGTGTATCCGTCTCTGTGATGATCAAACAAAGTTGTATCTTGATTTTTGTATGACATGCATAAATTGATGCCAAGGAAGTGTCTAGAGCCATATGTGCATGTACACTCACATACACACATACGTGCGCGCGCGCACACACACACACACACACACACACACAGATGACTGAATGTAAAATGGTGAAAGCCAGTATCTTCAGTTTACTAAATAGTATTTATTTGAGATTTATTATACTATATTCACTTTTCTTTTGTCTTTTAGTAAAGCAAGAATTTTTACTGATTTTTGATACACTCGTAAGTTGTTAAATGCATTTAATATTTGAAAAAAATTTGTTAATAAAGTACTTAAAATAATATTTTGTAAATGCACACGAATGTCATTTGTGGTAAGTAGTTGCTTTTGTTTTTAATTCAGTGGGTGTGATTCCGACATAACGTGTACACTTTTAGCGCTTGCTGGGATTGACTCATTTGGAGCAAAAAGATGTGTGAACTATAAGGTTGGTTTAAAAATATCCAGGCTATTTCGGGAGCTCTCTTTGTCATTTATATGACTTTCCTCTCAAATACGGTACAATTTTCTAGTACAGTTGTCATAGAATTCCACTTCACGGCTTCTTCTCTTCAGTGCTTATCCAAATGAAGCAGCTGGAAACTTCTAATGAATTCATGATTAATTCTGCTGACCTGACACTATTTCATTAAACACATTTTTTTCATCATCATAAGTGGTAGAAAATAACCTTCAAATACTTTAACCATTTTAATCAAATCAGTCTACCTAGAGTTCCTTAAGGCAAAGATAGGAGGATTTCAAATTTAAGTATTTAAAACTGTTTGCTGAATTCATTCACGAGTAGATTCTTCTCTAATCTTTGATATCTACTTGACAAACATTCAGCTGATCTTAAACTCAGTTTTTGTTGTAACAAATTAGCTCAAACACATTAATAGAATAAACTCTTTGACAAAAACTCCACTAAAGCAGAACTGCTTAATCTAAATAAAGAAAGGAAACATACCTAAAAGGGGAAATTTATTAGAAAAGTAACAGTTGTGTCAATATTTTAATTATTAAATGTAAACTATTTTATTTTCAATAATAAAATAAATTATGCATGGAAAACTTGCATATGTAATAACTTCTATTTTTAATTCTATTTTTGGAAACAGAGTCTCATTCTAGAGTCCAGGCTGATCTTGAGCTCACTGTGTAGCAATACTAGCCTCGAATTTACAGCAGTCTTCCTGCCTCAGCCTCTCTAGTGCTGGAATTGTAGTTGCGTGCCATAACACCCAGCTTATGTGGTGCTCGGGAACTGAATCCTGGACCTTGTGCCTGCTAGCCAAGTTCTTTCACCACTGAGCTACTCCACCAGCCATGTAATAAATTTTTTAAAATTGGTTATTTAACCATAAAACTGAAAGCAGTGTGAATGATAATATTGATTGCTGATGTTGGCAAAAGGGGAAAGCCAATTTGAATAGAAAATACTGAATGCAATCACACTAAAAATAAGAAATGGCATAAAAAAGAAGAAAATAAATAATATTCATACAAGTGTGTCTCTTGTGAAACATTTCAATTGAACATCATTGACATAACTACATAACTATTTTCTAGTGCCTCTTGATTGTATCAGTTTTACGTTGATTTATTTCATCTTCTGCTCTTAGCTTAACATCCGTAGACTAGTCTTGTATTTTTACTGTTTCTGAACACGTCATGTCCGCAAGGGTAGTACTCATTTTTATTTAATGCCCCTGCAATTGTTAATTGTCATTGAGAGCTCCTGTTGGCTTCCAAGGAGAGCCATATTATTTTATTACTTATCTTCATAGTTGCCAAAGTGTCCTTTGTCTGCATTAATCATCTGTTGTGTTCTGTTTTGCTTTGTTTTTATTTTCTTATTTCCTAACTTTTCTATTTCTATTGTCAAGAAGGTCTTTAATATCTCTAAGATTTTAGAAGAAAAATATAAGGAGAAACCATCTAATTTATAAAAGATATTGCAAAAAAGAAATGGAGCCCCAGTCAGAAGACAGATTAACATAATAACAACAGATTAATTTCCTTCATATAATTGTGGATTGTTTTTGCTTCACCTTCTGAACATAACATTAGAGACTGATCACATTAAAAATGTAGAATTTGATATTACTCTGTGGACTATTTTGTTTCTATGAATTTACTTGGCAAAAATGGCCTGTCAAAAAATTATTTAAAATATGGCATATAGGTATTGGATTTCAAATTGATACTTACTGTGATCCAACTGACTTGATGACCCAGGTCTGTGAAATAAAGTGTGACAATCGAGGAAGCTGCCATAGTTTTAATGGTGATGTCATCTTTCAAAAAGTGCCCCCCTAAAATTAAAAAATAGCAATAAAATCCGATTTAAATAGGATCTTAAAAGGTATTAATAAGGAATTTTGAATGTGAAAGTACCAAATGCTAAGAATTATATTTTAAAACATTAAAGTACTTGATAAATGTTGTATTTAAAATAATAAAATAGGAAAGTCTGTTTTATAAATATGTACAGCAATTTTCCAAATACAGTTTTCCAATCGTATCTAGCTAAAATTCAGACACCCGTATTCTACTTGCTTTAGGACCTAACTCAGTAAGTCATAGAATTTTTTAAAATATGATAACCTTACAAGTAAGCAGTTCTAAAACTCAACTACTCTAAATTAGTTCATCGTGAGGACAAATTGGTTGAGCAAAGGTTATTTTTAGTAGCCACGGCAATGCATGAAGGAAAGGGCAAGAGTTAATCTTATAAAAGACAATTCCTCATGCAGTGTGCAAAAGGAAAAGAAGCAAACAGAGGAAAATCTTGGGATGGCATTGAAAATTGATCATGCCATAGGCGACATTTAGACTAGGATGAAACTTGTGGAAAAATTTGTATTTTATCATTTCCAGGTGTATTAAACATACATTCAGTTCAAATTGCTGACCAATTGATTGAAACATGAAGTTTCAGGGCCTTAAGCATTGTCCTTAGATTTTTGGCCTTACCCCATAATGGCATTCTCATTTTATGAACTGACATAAAGACTGAGAAAGGAGCAGGATTTAGAAGTGGCGATTGAATTCTGTTGGACATGTTATGTGTGTGATATCTATTAGTTATTCAAGAAAGGGATGCCAAGGAGATATGTGGGTAGATGCCTCTGTAAATATCTGAAAATAATTAATATTTAAAGACAGAGAGCTTGATTGGATTGCTTACATATTCCATTTGAAAGAAAAAGAATGGAAACTGACCAAGCTCTCCAGCCTACTAGGCTTCAGACATCATGAGAAAAGATAAAGAAAAGGTGACTGAAAGGGAGACACTCAAATGACAGGTGTCAAAGAAATAAAATCAATATCTTAGAAAACTTAAGCATTCCACTAAGAAAAATAAACACTAAACAACTATGGAATACATGCACTGGAAAACAGATAATAAAATTCACTTTTGAGAGTTTTTATAAAAATACTGAAAAATTGTAGCTATTCCTTGATGACATAACAAATGATTTGATTTTGTTTGTTAAATATTAGCTCTTGCAGATTGAAAAGAGGTTTGAAATTAAATAAATGAATCAGTAATAAATGTGTCTTACCACATTCTAGCTGTAGGCCAATTCGAGAAGGATGCCATTTCGGACCTATCCATTGAAAAATAACATTTAATTATTAGCGAAATTATAAACATAGTTTAAAAACTGAATAGTTTCTAGTGAAAAAGAGAATAGATCACAGTTACCTAATGTCAAACTGCTGGCCTGCTGTTAGCACATAACTGGAAGAAATCATGAAGAGCCTTAAACATGATAATTTTCTACATGTTGATTTATGTATGGATTATGTAGGCATGTTCCAGTTATGAACATGTACCAATCTACCAGGCTGATGACCTAAGTATTTTACTTTATTTACTTTATTTTTCAAAAAAAAGTAACCATCTTCATTTAAGACTTGGGACTTTGGGTGTTATTTAAAATGTTTCTAATTTGGCACCTGATAGTGGCTCATTCTCTCTGGAGGAGTAAAGCACTCTAGAAGAATGATCTGAGTTATTGACTTCTAATGCTATGAATGTTGCTGTGTTTTGGATCCGGAGTGTACCCCACATGCTTGATCTATTAGCACTTAGTGAAACACCTACAGAGCTTCGCGCTGTTGGGAGATGGAACCTCGCTGGAAGGGGTGGACCCCTGAAGCTTGACTTTGAGGGGTTGTATCAACTTGATGAGACTGGGAAGGTGGGTCAGGTGTGTTACTGACTTGTGAGCCAGCAAGCGAGGGAGCGGCACCCACTCTGGGTGTGAGGAGCCCAACTAGCTTCTAAAGCTACATGAAGAAAGGATGAAGAAACATAATCACAGGTTCTTCCTGAAAATAGTCTTGCTATAGTCTCAAGACATGAACTCAGTCCTGACCCACTTGGCTTTCTGTCCACAGTGTACTGAGCAGTCCCCAACCTACACACAGCACTTTTGGCTGCCATGAATGGACTGAATGAGCTTCTTAAATTGTGATCTAAAATAAATCTTCCCACCCTTACATTGTGGCTATCATGGGGTATTCTGTCCTAGCAATGAAAAAACAAACAAAGCTAAATGTACTAAGCAGAAAAAAAAAGCACTTCAGTATATTGTCTTTATATAATCATTAGAAATAAGTGGAAAAATGCCATTTGTGTAGAAAAACCAACACTTTGTTGTTACACAATGCCATATTGGAAAAGTTGTTCAAAATTACAATAATGCAATTTATTTAAAAATACATTTTATATTTATTATTTAAATTTTCTATTGAAAAACTTTAAGTTCCAAAATAAATGTATCTCATGTATAATAAATTTTAAAAGATTTACATTTCATCTTCAAAAGAATGTTCCACAGTTATCTTCTTTATTTCCAAAATGTTGACTTGTACATTCTCTATGAGAGTAATAGTAATGTGATATAACTAGACATAGACACTTAAATCAATTCTTTGTGCATTTACTGCAAAAAGACATGTGGAGGTTTTCTCAGATACTTAACTCATAAAGGTAACCACAAGCTGCATATATTTATGAGTGTTTCTAAGCAAAATTTAGCATAGTATTACAACCAGTAACGTACAAAATTTAATTTTGAAATTTTATATTTAAAAAATACACAGGTATTCATTTTTATTTTTGTTGTATTTTCGTGTTTCTGATATGATTGCTTTTACTTCATAGACTCATTTCTTACAATGTATGGTAGCGTCCTACACCGGAAAATGCTTAAAAATAGTTTTTATAGTGAAAATTTGCTGTCAAAATTATACAAATAAATGAAGCAGAAGCTTGAAGTTCAATTAAATTGGTCAGGCAACCACGGGTGTTGAATAAAACACAAACCTTATGAGAATCCAATTACATTTGACAAACAATAATTGAACACCTATGATGGGTGTAACTGAACTGTCATGTTCTGTCCGTTTTGATAATATTTGAAAAGTCGTTCTCTAAAGCTCTTTATAATGTCTTTTATGATGTGAATGCCAAAGCAAGGCTATCGTCCTAAACAATTAAAACTGTCTATAAATCAGAAGAATATTAGCATCTGGAGCTGCATGTTGGCATCAGGAATATTAGACTGAACATAAAGCAGAAAATAACAATTATGAAAGCATAAAAAACACACACTGCAGACAGGTTCCTCTTGTTCTTGTTCATGTAGTTCACAAGTTTATTTATAATACCGAGTATATTAAGGCTGGACAACTGGCTCACAGCTGCACTCCGACTGTAAGGAATAGCTTGAATACGAATAAGTAATATGAAACAGGGGTTAGGGTGGGGGATGAGGGAGGGAGGGGAGGGGAGAGGGAGGGACAAAAAGAGCATGGGAAAGCCCTCGTCATCTTGACAAGATACATATGTGCACAAAATGCTGAACTCCATTGTAAACCTTAAATTTTGCATGTACCCATACTAATAAAATGGGAAAAAAGAATAAGTAATGAACTGCTCCACTCAGAATGTATTTATTTGAAAAATATATTTTTCTCTAATGATCCTTTTGAAAAGGTCATTAATGCATGTATCATTTTACACACACACACACACACACACACACACACACACACATATATATATATACATATATATGTATATGTATATATATATACATATATATGTATATGTATATATATATGTATATATATATATATATATATATATATATATATATATATATATATAACTGTAGTTTCCTTTTAAAAGATAAAGAATGTGGGGGAAAGTATGTGGATAGAGATCATCAGAAATTAATAAAAAGGACCGTTTGTGTTTTAGAATAACATCACTTCCACAGCTTGGGGAGGCGGCAAATCAGTAATGTTCAGGCAATTGGCCCTCCACATGGCTCTGGGCGTCTTCACTACTCTTAATAGCAGTTCTATTATTATCCCTAAAATTGTTCATATATAAAACTGCTCCTCAAACAAAAATAACCAAGCATGTAGAAAGTTGCTACCTAAACCATAAGAAAACATAAAAAAAGAGTCAAACGTCTTCACAAGAATCTATATAACTCCTGCTTTGGAGACACAATTATAATACCTATCACCTTTTCACAGAATTATGCACCCATTATATGTCGTTTACATTGTCAGTGTAAGAATACATCCTGCTGCTACCAGCTGTCATTGCTCACTATTCCACCAAGTCCCACAAAGGGAAGACTTAAATAATGAAAGAAATAAACAGTATCAATAATCATTGTATTCTGTGTTCTACAAGCTTTCCCACTAAAACTTCCACTGAAGAAATAAACTTTTTAAACTAATACTGAAAAATCTACATTGTATAATCTCTGGATGAATATATTTGGTTCTTTTAGAAGCTTTTGATTCTGTCTAGACTATGCTTTCTTGAGAAACAAAACAACTTGTTAGGTATCAGATGAACACATTAATATAATTCAATGCTTTTTTTTTTTTCTTTTGGTCTAAAGCTTGAGCAGTCACTTTTGTCTACAGAGTATGAAGTACAAAGGGAATAAAATAAAAATATTTTCTGAAGAATCTGGAAACTAGGGAAAGAAAAATTTTGAAATTGTATAATCAGCTGAGTGAAATTGCAAACTTTGTGAATGAGATAAAGAGAGGATAACTTCAAGATTCTGAGAAAAATAATTGAGTGTAAATTGGAATAAAGATTCCAACTAAAACGAAGATAGATACATATATAGAACAGAAAAGATTGAAGATATATGTATAACAAGCAATGAAATACTCATAAGTATATCTGATAGTATAGATGTAAATGTGAGAGAAAAATCTTATTAAAGTATATATCTTAAAGTTAGTAAGAAATATTGAGATATGTAAATGTTGTTATATATACACATATGAACACATAGACATCTACATATGCACACACACACACTTAACCAAAGCTATGTACATGATTCTCAAGTACTACAAATATATACATAAAAGAAAATACACAGATTTAATAACTAATGGCAAAAATATCACTAAAAATATAAATGTCAATTTGATTCACAGAATTATCACAGCTATTCATTGTATTGAACAATTTTCAAATTATTTCAAATATAAAAAGGTGATAATAATCAAATAATACATATTTCTATCAATGGATGAATTTTTTCTGTAATTAAATGAATTTCTAATATGATCAACTTTGAGAAAAATATGATTCCGGAAGGAAGGGATGAGAAAAAATAAATCTTATGGTAACATTGGCATTGACTTTTATGTGAATAACTCTTCATTAACTCTTCACTTGGACAGAACAGGATTGAGATTTCATTACACTGTTTGGAGTGTCAAGGAATTTAAAATTTATACATTACTTATTTCTTGAATTTTGACATTTAGTATTTACTCATAGAGGCAACTGAAACCACAGAAAATGAAACCATTAATGTAAAGAGAGACTCATAGATTCTAAGAGATAGAATGTATCGTGTTGTAGTACAAAAGGGGTTTTGAAGGGAGTTAACAATATCTGTATTATTTGATTATATAAAGCAGTAATGTGGGTAGTAACCATAACACTTTTAAAAAAGGAAATTCTAGGCAACAACTTATAAAGACAAAATGATAGAAAATAATAGAAAATAGAAAGTATTCTTAGGATTTAATCTATGCTGAACATCTTTTATAAAATACTGTATAATCCTAGATTTCAATAAATATAGTTAGATTTTTAATCTTTTTAAATTGTCTAATGAAATTTCTGTGAGGCCTTCTTCTCAAATATTTTCCCAACTAACTTTTCACTTTTTTAAAACTTTTGATACTTAAATCTCTGTAAAACTTCTCCTACATGGCCAACGATCATTTGAATGGAAAGCTTTCACTTATGCAAGAAATAACTGACAGGGCTCTTACCCCCCAAAAAAAAGAAAAAAAAAAAGGAATGCTGTGAAGAAAATTCAGTAGGATGAGAAAGGGTCTGCATATATTGCCTTACCACTTTAAGTGTACTATCGTATTAGTTAGTATTGCCAAACTTTTTCTAAGCAGAGGAAGCCTAAAAACATAAGTAAAAATACCTTGAATTTTGTTGTCCTTCATAAGTAGTAAACATAAAATGTTTTGCATGTCTTAGTTACTTTTTCATCGTTCTGACTAAATACCTGACACCCACAACTTAGAGAAAGAAAAGCTTATTGTAGCTCACAGTTTCAGAAGGTTACAGTCCATTCCAGGGAGGCTGGCAACAGTGGAAGCACTTGTGAAGACAGAGGTTCGTAATGCCTCGGTGGCATTACAAACCGAAAATCAAGTCAGTTCAAATCTCCGAAGGGAGGATGAATGCAGAATTTATCCTTCTAGGTCCCATCCCAGTGATGTGCCCCTTCTAGGTGCAGCCTCATTGTTTTACCCCCTCAAGGTTTAAGCCCCAACCACATGTGTGTAATGCAATCCACGTGCTTATCTTTCATCACTCACCCATAATCCACCCCCTGTCCCAAAGCTGAGCCCCAATCTTGCAACAGTATAGAATTCCATAGATAATCTATAACATCTAAATACATGAGACTTTTGGGAGACGTTCCAGATCCAAACCACAATAATACAAAACTTTTTTTTTTTTTTTATGTGCTAAAAGTACTGCTGCTGATTTAATTGTTGAATTAGTTGTTTTAGTTGTTAGAGATGATTTATCTAGTACGGAACTTCTCAGAACTAAATGAACCATTTTATTCCCTGTAAACCAGCTCTTTGCAGTCTCATAAATGCCACCTTCATAATGACCGACATAAAAAGGAAACCAGAAAGCAGCAAGACAGTTCATGATTTACTAGGAGATTTGTGACAATATACGTGTATCCTAAAAAAAAGTAGCCATTGTCTCTCTCATTTTCTACAAAAATGAAAAAGTTTAATGCAAATCAGCAACAACAAAATACATATAATTATGCTGATCTTGAAAAGAAAATGCATCAACCAGAAAGTTTATTACAAAGTGCTTAAATCAGAAAGAAAGGGTGTTATAACACTGTATAATCAGCAGTTGCAATAGGAAGTTTCTGCGGGGAAATAAAGACATGGTTCTAAAATTAGAACTCTTAAAACTGTGTAAACAAATACTCAAACTATAAAGTAAAGAAGCTGAAAGAAGAGGTATAAAGCAAGGTAAGTGTGTGGGTGAAATATGCAGAATGCAAACACATAAACCATTCTTCTAGGCAAATTCTTAGAATAGTTAAAAATAAAAAAGATTATTCATATTATATAAAGGTTGTTAGTGAAATACTACTAATGTGCCTCAAATTATTCAAGTGAGGTTCAAGTCATAGAAGTATATTTTGCCTACAGATTGTTTCTAATTATTTTTTGATAAATCTGTCAGGAGATTATATTTACTAATTATAACATTTAAAACTACAAGAAAGGGATGAGCAATAGTAAAGGAAGTCAAGAATGAAAATAATACAAAACAGATAGACATTTATGTATCCCACCATCACTTTTCTTTGCTATACAGGTTTTTAAATTTAAAACCATTCCAATTTTTGATTTTGCAATTCCAACTCACATTAAAAATTTGGACAAAATCACAGTGGAGAGTTCAGATATATCAGATTATTATACTGATGGAGTCTTTGTATCTATCACCAGTGATGTGTATATATGCTTATATTTCCCATAACAACATCTACATGTGACACACACACACACACACACACACACACACACACACACACACACACACATCATTGTAATTTATAAGTAAATACATACTTCAATAGATGTGACTTTTGCTTTTACTTTTGATATGTGAATTTGAAATCTAAAACTGATGATTCAGTACAAGAAGCTCTGTCCTCATAGAAATAAATCTAACACATAAATTTTTATGCTGGTAATAGTAAGCACAGTCTGTTGAGTTATTTCTTTCACATTGGAAAACAAATAGGTGAAAGATTTTACACTTTCTTACTATTCAAATGCACACACAGGAATGGTGCGTTTTGAAAAGAGTAGCTCCAATTTCAAACATAACAGAGGGCACAGATACCACTTCACATGTAGTAACTTTGAAGCTTTGAAAAAAAAAAAAAAAGCTAAACAGCAACAATGCAGCTCCAACCATAGTTCTTAGGAAAGAGCACTTGATATAAAAAAGAAATTAAAATCTTAAAGTATTCAAAAGGGAATGTAAGTATTACTTAGCTTGGTTTTATTGTCTTAAAATTCACTTCAGTTATTCACAAACCTGAATAATGTGGAAAAGTTAATGATCGGCAGCCCAGAAGCTGGATAAATTCCCTGCAGTTATGTTAGACTAGCACTGTTCATAGAGATGCTGTCCTCAAGTCAGAAGCTAAGGGCCTATTGAGGACAGCCAGGTGGTATCCATGCCCTAACCTTTGAAGAAAAGATAATGAGCTCCACCAACATGCTAAAGCTACTCACGACTCCCTAAAGCAAAACACAGAGATGTGATTCCCAGCATTTTGGGAATAAAAAAATTCTGGCTTATATTCAAGTGTCTAGATTAAGGAATGGCCAAGTAGCTCATTAAATACACTTTCCAGCTGTGTCTGTGAGGATGATTCTGGAAGAAATTAGCATTTGAGTTAGCAGACTGTGTAAAGTAAATCCAATTCGTCCAGATCTCACACGGAACAAAACGATGTGGAGTGTAAATTTACGCTACTGGAACTGGAACATCCATTTTCTCCCATACGCAAACATGAACCCTTCTTATTTTTGAACATTCCGACTTGAAGTTTAAATTCCACCATTGGTTCCACTCATTCTAGGGCCTGTGTGTTAGAATTGGAATGAGGCCACTAGTTTTCCTGATTTTCCAATGTACTGAAAGAAGATGACAGATTTTCAGACTACTCAGCCAATAATCACATGAGATTGTCTGTCATGATATGTATATGTGGTTTATGATATATGTGTGTGTGTGTGTGTGTGTGTGTGTATATATATATATATATATATATATATATATATATATATATATAGTTAGGGTTACATATAGCATACGTACGTGTGTGTATATACATATATATGTATATATATGAACTAATAGTGGACCCAGTTCTTGGTACGTTCTCGTATAGCTGAATCCGACTGGTAACCGTTCTAGAACAGATGAAGTTCAGTTCCTGTCCATTGGCTCCCTCTCAGAAGTAATAAGTTATTCTCTCCAGTTTTGAATCGTTATGCTGAACAAGAACACAGAAAAAGAATATCTTTATCTTGTGTGAACAACGTACATTTGCAAGTGATCTTTTTCGTTGTTGTTTTTCGTGTCACGGCACTTGTGACACCTTTCCCAAAGTGCAAGGCTGCCCAGCACGTAGAGCTTCTGGGTATCTTTTCCTATCCTCAAAGCCTTCATACTGCAAGACTGGTCTACAAGCTCATTCCAGATTCAATTGGACAGAACAGTATTGAGATTCCCATTACACTTCTTGGATTGTCATGGAATTTAAAATGTATGCATTATTTATTTCTTGAATTTTGATACTTAGTATTTACTCGTAGAGGCAACTGAAACCCCCAGAAAATAAAACCATTAGCAGAGTCTCTTATAGACTCTAAGAGATATATCATATTGTATTGTAGTATAAAAGGGGTATTGAAGGGAGAATACCCATAAGAAACTATAAACTATTTAGAATTACTTAATGAGTCGTTTCCCCCCATTTTATTGATATGTATATGTGCAAAATTTAAGGTTTACAATGGAGTTGAGCCTTTTATGCACATATGTAACTCGTCAAGGTGACAAGGGCTTTTCCACTCTCCTTTTGTCCCGCCCCCTACCCTCCTGTCCCTCCCTCCTCCCCTACCCGACCCCTCTGTTTCACTTTGTTTTTCATTTTAAGTTGTCTCTCTGATATGAGAGTCCCAGAGCACAACTCCTATGGAACTCAATGAGTCATTTAAAAGAATATGTAGGTTATTATTTCACATTTTTTCTTTGTAAATATATGAATTACAAATCTATAACATATTAGAAACCTGGGGATTGGGGAATTGGTAAGCATCCGTGTCCTCCCTTTTTTCAGAGGTCTGCAACTTTCCCAGCTGACAATTGTCTCTCTTCCTACCCTGTCATTCACGTTGGGGTCTTTTTATGTCATTCTTTTTTGCACACTTCATCAGAGGGAAACCCATCTGTAGTCCATATTTCGTGCTTGGTCCATGTCTCTGAGCATTATTGACTCAAAGTGCCTCATTTTTATTCAAAAGCTTCGTATCTGTCTTTAATATAAGGAAATAATATTTACCTTTTCACAAAATAGGGTTCATAATGAATTAATAATTATTATGTATTTTACTTATACCTTAGTAAAAGCAAATTAGATCAAAACATAAAAATGCAATTCCAACTTACTCCATAAGAATATAACCATAGATTTATTTCCTCATCAAAAAGAATAGTTGAAGGAATATCAGCTTAGCTCACTCTCTCATCTTTCATTGTAATACTTTGAGAGAATCTTACTATTTTCAGTGAAATAAAAAGAAGAAATCAATCTTCATCCCTTTAATGATATTTCAAATTATATAAGTAATATAGGTGTGAGGGGAATTTTATGTTTCAACATGGTTAAATTACAATGGCTAGCTATTTGGCTGAACATTACTCTGCATTTTATATGAATGTACGTTTTGGATAAGGTTAGTATAAAAACACTTTCAATAAGAAAGATTTCCTTCTATAAGGTGAGTGGACCTCATCCAATTGGTCGTAGTTTATAATTTACACAGACTGATGTTTCTGGGGAAAGAAGGAATGGCCAGCAGACCACCTGTCAATTCACCCTCCAGCCTACAGCTTGCAGATCTGATCTATCAGTTTGGATATGCTGAGTCTTCACAATCAAAATTATATTAACCCAACCCTTACTCTTTTTCTCCCCACAGACATATATACATATGTTCTTGAGAATCCTAAAAACCATTCAACAAAAACCCATATTTAAAGCAAATCATTTCCTGTAAGAAAATTAAAACTGCCTAGAAAATATTATACAATTACTTAACTTGTTCAAATGATAGAATTTGACTTTGAGACAGCAATGACAAAAGCAATGCTACATGTTATAAATTTTATGACAGTAGATTCTAGATGATTTTGAGATTCTGTGAAGCCTCGTATTACTGTGTTGTCACTCAAAAGTTGATGTAGCTCTATGAAGCCATGACAGTACATTTAACAGAGTAGAGTCACAGATGGAGAAAGAATTGATGCAAGGTTGTCGACTAGAAGGTAAAAGCAATCTGAAGAGAAACAGACCGAGTCTTTAGTACCAAATGATAGGACAGCTTCTGTGAAGTTAGCAGATCTTTTAATTTTTCTCTAAAAGCAGTGAACAAGCCAAGACATTAAATTCTCAAGTCTTACAGAACAGTGAGATGATATTTTCTGTTGTTGTAAGAATCTAAGTATTAATACACACCTAAGGAAAATTCAGCTATAGTTAATATAAAATATACTCAGCATTTAACCAATTTTAAAATAAAATAAAACAGCTTATCAGCATATATTTTGAAATTTTATGCCAAAGATTTTTTTGTGAAAAATATGTTTTCATTTTTGAACTATCTCTTAAAAAGAAAAAAATGGATTTCTCTTTTCTACTGTGGAAAAATAAAGAAATATGGTCACATATTATTGTAAAAAATCAGTTTTGCATACTTTAAGTAGACATTATTAAAAAGATGACAGGAATAGCTACTTTTGTAAAAACTGCCCAAAGTGTGTCTTTTTTCTTTTTTACTAACTACACTATTGTGATTTGGATTTGTAATGTCCTCCAAAGCCTCAAGTACTTGGAACTGTGTGCTCTGTTGAGACTGGGGCCTGGTCTGCAGGGGTGGATTATGGCAGTGTGGTGGTTTATAGGTGTGTGGTGAAAGGTAGGTCAATAGCAGATTGATTATAGCTTACACGCATGTAGATTAGATTACAGATGTGAAGTGGATTAGGAGTTTAAACCCAGAAGGGAAAGAGCTGAGACTGGACTCAGGAGTGGATCACTGGTACAGGGCCTGGAAAGATGGACACAATGCCACCCCTTTCTTAGGGAGCTTTGGCTTTCTGTTGGCAAAGACATGAGGAGCTAAACCACCTCCTCCTCCACGGGTGCTTCCATTGTTGTTGGGCATCCATGAATGGACTGTGACCTTCCAAAACTGTGAGCTAAAATAAACTTCTTCCTCTAAATTGTGTACATTGGGTATTTAGTCATAGTAATGATATAATAACTAAGACATACACCATAAAACAAAATAAGGAGGATTTTTTTATTTATTTATTTATTTTTAGACAGTGTCTTACTCTGTACTCTCAGCTGGTCAAACCTCACTACAGAATCTAGTCAGAAAAATTTCTAGTAAAATTCGCAAAATAAAAAAAGGGAAAAAGAGAAGTATTTATAAACGTGTGTTTACTTTTTTTCTAAAAATCTTTATAAAATATTTAACTTTGGATAAAGCTGAAGTTTCCCAAATTCTCTTTGAATCTTTAGTGGATTTAATAATGAATTTGAAAAACTTGAGATTTTTTCTCTCATATATTTTCATTTCTGTAAATGATTTTGAGGTTACATATTGAATTATTATAGAAGCAAAAATGATTAAAAACATGAATTTTTTAGGAGAAAACCTTTCCTGAACAAAGTGCCTTAGCATGTTCTGAGAACATAATCTATTGTAATCTTACTTTTTCCTCTCCTTTTTCATTGTCAAAGCCTTAAGAGTGGCTTAAATAAAAAATGATGGCTATTCCAAATTACCTCAATGAAAATTATATTTTTATCATTGCTCCCTTAATATATTGAGATGAATGAAATATGTGAACTTACATACATGATTCATGATAGTCCATTTTAAATTGAGAGAACCAAGAAAAGATATATATGCTTGATGCATTTGTATTAATTAAGTACAGAAAGATTTATGTCATAAAAAAGATAATAAAGAGTATTTTGACCCTTAATGGAGGAAAAAACAATACTTTAACATATCTTGTTTCCAAACATGGAATATTCAATGATTGAAAATTAGAAAGCTTTTAAAATTATTTTTATTTTAAAATATTAATTAGAACAAATTAAAAAGCCTAAGATCTCACATATTATAATTTTTCAGTAAGAAATATGTTCTTCTGTAGAAAGATTTTGGAATAGTACCAAGCCTAAATCATTGTCATAAAGAACATTCATTCAGAACACTTTTAGGGCATATTTCCTGGAATTGAACAGCGTAGATTATTAGAAGTGTTGATCTTTAGAATATTTTAGGATCTAGAGATACATTTAAAAATCTTATCATAAACATTTATCATAAAAATATTGATTTCCTCTCAGGAAATAAAAGAATTTTGAATATTTCCATAAATAATTATATTTTCAGTTTTTAAGTAAGTAAACAAAGAGAAAAATGAAAATTTCCTTATCAATTCATAATTGAGAATGCATTTGGAACATATAACATCTTCAAAATGGATTTGTTACGTGCTTTCCTTGGTGACAAACAACAAGGTCACCTGTCTGTGCAAAGGGGTCTCCTCATGTTTTGATTCCCATGTTAGGCAAATATGCTGTAAGGAGCTAAGAAACATACTCTTCAGGTCTGCACATCTTTCACTTAAGGCTGCATATATTTAGCCAAAGAAGAATATTCCAGTGTTTTATTTGTCCACCTTCTATGAACAACTCCATACCACAAGTGTTTAAAGTTATCTGTTTTACTTTGAAGGTTCAGATAAACATGAAGGTTTTAATAAGGGTTTAATCCATCTGTAAAAGTGGAAGACATTCTGCTAACCATTATTTCATGTCTTACTTGACTGTATACAAACACAAGCCTGCCTGTGTTTCTGTGTATGCAACAACTTACATTGTAGTACATCTATGCAGTATACTTGTGTCAAGGCAAAGATTTCATATAATCTCTAGAAGCTGTATAATTTCAATGACTTGTGCTTAAATCACAAAGTTTTAAATATTAATTGCCTTTTTAAGCCAAGAGAATTTATTATATGACAAAGATGCACAACACATGAATTTTTCTCAGAAAACTGAAGAAAAGCTATGGAGAAAATTGAAAGATATGATAATCAGAATAACATGAAAAATGCTTGGAGAGTGCTAAGCTCGTGGTTAAATCAAAAATAGCCAATATAATATAGTTAATACATAGGTCATAAGGAAACATTGGGGCCTTAATCACTTAAGAAACCGGAATTCCATTCTGGGGGTAACATCAGTGGGTGTGATACGAGAAAAGACCATTATATGAGAAAATGTATCTGGCAGAAGACAGGGAGGCAACTTTGTGAAAATTTATAAAGGCTTAGGCTATGGTTGTCAAAATTAAGGTACTGTGCAAAGTTCAGATAGAATAAAGGCTTAGAATTGAAAAACAAAGTATATAATTGAATAGAAGGGAGAAATAAATTGGGTGTGGTGTTGAACGCCTAAAATCCCAGTACTTGGGATACTGAGACAGAAAGAGGACTGATGTGAGTCCAAGGCCAGGCTGGACTCCATTGTGAGTTCAGGACGTGCCTAGGCTGCAGAGTGAGACTGTCTCTAAGAAAAACAAAAAACAAAAAACAAAAAACAAACAAAAAAAGAATATGAGGAAGACATCAAGTTTTATAATGATCTCAAGATTTCACAATTGGGTAGCTAAATTTAATCCCCATTTGCTGAATTAAGAACAATCAGAAAAGCTAGCTTAAGCAAGCATAGTTAGAGAAGCTTTGTTCTGATCATGCTGGAGATGAGCTGCCTGTAAGATATCGAGATGTTAATATACAGCGGCAAGTTTTGTGAAAGAAAACAGTCTTGACTTCACTGTAAGGTTTTTTAAAACATAACTTTTCTAATATACAAAATTCATGAATACAAAGAGAAGGAAAATATTGGTAACAAGGTAACTATTAGTAACATTTAAAGAAGCAAAAATGTGTCTCGCAAGAAATCACAAAAGGAAGGGCCAAAAGCACAAAGAAAGTTAACTATCTTAGAATTCAAGTGGGTAGAAAGTCACAACCATGAAATCAAACAGACCAATCAAAGAAAGTTAGGGAGAAAAATGTTTACTATTCAAAAGGTAATTCAGAGTTCAAGCTAGATATGCCCAAAAATAATCCATTGATAAAGTAAGACCTGACAGTGACCTTAAGAAGGTCGTTGGAATGCTAACAAAGGAAACTCTTTTAAAATGAGTGCTGAGTGATGGATAGGGAAGGGATGATGACATTTTTACAAGTGGTTTGGAAGTGTAGATATCCTTAACTCACAACAGTTAAAAAAGAAACATTTGAACATATAGAAAAATGAGAGTTATGGTATATCATTTATGAATATGGAAGGAGGGGTTACTCTTTAGCATAAGTAGTTTAATCATATACAGAAATTGTGATTGATAGAAAAAAACATCCAAAGAGAGCTACATGCTCATTAAAGATATCACTAATATCGCCTAGTAATAGGTAAGAGGACAAGCATATCCTTTGTAAGAGAATGACTATTTTGTAATATTTGTGGAAAGAGTTCAGTGGTGAGAAGATTTTATGTGAAAGAAAAGAAAATTTGATGGAAGAAGATCAATATTTGCATGGCCAAATCAAGAGTTCTATTTTCATCAAATAAAAATAGAAGAGCTGAAAATCATATAATTAACTTTTAACATAAATGATAAATCAGAAAAAAATGGCTGAAGAGAATAAGCATCTCTACAACATTCACAAACTGAGGGACCTGAATTCACAGTGAGCTTTTAAAATGATAGTCAAGTGGCTTTGATCCGACTTTCCAAAAGTGAAAGTCATTTATAAAATAATGATATGAGTACTTAGCTGTTCAGTTAACAGTGAAAATAACTATCCCCCCAAATTTTTTGAGATGAGCATATTAGATTATCATTTTAGAAATTATTTAAATGTAATTTTGAAGTTTAAGATAAAAGGAAAATTATTTAAGCTAGATTCTTAAGACTTGAGGAAATATAGAAAAGTGTGTAGTTCAGTAGAAAACAAAATAAAGAAAAACAATATACAAAATTACATAAATATACCAACTAACATGTATATGTGAGAAAATACTTAATGACCTTACTTTTAAAAGAAAATAGAATAAATAAAACACTGTAAATAGTCAGAAAGTCACCGATTTCACTTAATAATTGTTAATCTCAAGGTGTCCTTACAGAACTTTATATCTAAAATTGTTTCTGTGTTAAATATTTGCTTTCCGATTTTTTTTCATATTCTGAAGATTCTTTTTATTTTTCCCATTTTATTGCTATTTATAAGTGCAAAATGATCCTTTCCAAATTTTTAAAAATATTTCTTACGTGGAAAATGAATGGGTGACACTTCCAGAACAAATGTACATTGTGGGATAATTAAATTTTATGATTAAGAATATATAGCTAGAAAAATTACAAAACAGCAAAAGATGATAGGCATATACATTCTTTAGTATATTTTAGGAAAGTTTTACTTCAGAAGTTCTTACTCTTTAGAAAAGTTGCTAAGAGTATTGAATTTGCTATATATCCTACACTGCGTCCCCATTGCTAATATATCTATGATAAATTAGTGACAGATGATAAATCTGTATTGTTATAATATCATGAATCACAGCTTACATACATACTCAGATTCCTTTAGTTTTTACGCGCTGCCATTTCTTTGTTCCAGAATTCCCTTCAGGACGTCACAGTGCATGCAATCCTCACATCCCCTCAGACTCCTCTTGTCTGTTACGGTTTTTTAGATTTTCTTGTTTTTCATGACTTTGACATGTCTAAGAAACACTGTCATATGTTTTCTAAATTTCAATTTAGATTTTATTTTAACTCACAAATTATCGGCACATATTTAGGTAATAGGATGCAATATTTGTTTTATTTATAGACCAAGGAGAGATTCAATCCTGCAGACATATCTACCACTGATATTTTGTTTACTCGAAAAGCCACTAAAATCAATTTTACGGTTTTACAATATACAAGTTATTGTTAAATGTAGATACTGTGAAATAATATAGAATTTTAAAACTTATTTCTCTAATACTTTGTATCCTGTACCAACATGTTCCTTTTCCTCTGAACACCGTTATATAGGAAGCTCCTTCCAAATTGTCTAGAGAACACTGACATAGTAAAAAAGGAGAATATTAGAAAGAGTAAATTTGTGGTTTGTGTGTAAGCATAATATATAATTGAATTTGAAAGTTTCACTTATTCATCAAAACCACAGCTTTGTCCTTATTTCCTGAGCAGATTCCACATTAATTGTATTTTCCCACTGTTTTCATTTCTGATTGCCGCAGTGTCACTAGGGTAAACAGAAAGATGTCTTTTATGACAAAAGAGAACTAAATGAAAATTCTAAAGCTTGGAAGAATATTAAGGTGATCATCAAAAAGGAGTTACAAAAATAAAAACACAGTAGTTGTAAAATAGAACCAGGACAAATGTAAATCCGATATAATCTTGAAAATAGAGATAGACAAACTTGACTAGATATGTATGTGCACAAAATGCCCAAAACCAATTTAAAACTTAAATTTTGCACGTATTCCTATCAATAAAATGGGGAAAAAATAAAAACAGAGTGGGAAAGCCAAAAAAAAATATAGAGAGACAAAAATGTCAAGATCCTTTAGAAAAGCTAAAAAAACAATGGACAAAGATAAAAGACATGTAAGGATAAATTCGCCTTTAGAAAACACAATCACTCCTAAGAGTTATTATTAAACATATTGGTAAGATAAACAATGTCTATTTCAACTTTGAAGGGCTAAAAATAAATAATGTGAGAAGTTTCACAATATATATCGATTTGGTGTCAGAAGATAAGGAAATATTTTCACAAAAGCGTGATGATGGTAGTTCTGTGTGTATATGATTATTTCCTTTTGCATATATTTAAAAATTGCAATAAGAGCTTAATATTATTCAGTTTTAAATTAGGTTAAAAAGAAGATCATAAATCAAAATACATAGTACAATTAAAATATTACAATCGTCTAAAATCAACGCTGAGTTTCAGTGTCTGCAGTATGTATTAATGCCATTTACATTTTATCAAATAAAAAGTGTAATATATAACTGAATTAAATTTCAAATATTTTCTATAATTAATACAGAAAATAAAAGTATTGTGTTTATTATAAAACGTAAAGACTAATAAGATTTTGACATATAACATTTGAAAATATGAGAAAATATTTTCCTATCTTTTAAATGTTTTATGATGGTGTTAAAGTAGAGGTAATTTTCAAATAATGTGAAAAAGTCACAGTTCAAGTGCACCTGTTAAAGGTAAGAGCTGTGCTTATAAAAGAAAAGAA
This sequence comes from Ctenodactylus gundi, assembly GCA_004027205.1. Classification (NCBI taxonomy): domain Eukaryota; kingdom Metazoa; phylum Chordata; class Mammalia; order Rodentia; family Ctenodactylidae; genus Ctenodactylus; species Ctenodactylus gundi. The sequence goes on along the minus strand of PVKB01000740.1, from coordinate 14,880 downwards.
AGACAAAGTAATCAATAAATCTATAAGCCTAATAAAGCTATGAAAACTGACAATGCTATTGTCAAAATTAAAATTATCTAGTTATGCAACTGGATATTTTGTGGACGTTTATGTGCTATTAAATTTTACTTTCAATTGCCGGGAACAAGCTAGTGGGTCACATAAACAGCTATAAAATTTTAAGATTTTGAAATAAACATTACCTCTAAGTACTATTATAAAATTAGTCATAATTTTCTTGAATGATGAACATAAATTCTCTTTTGAAAATACATTCGATTTTTTCATGATTTTTATCATAAAAATAATACATTTAAAATAATGTATTATCTTTTAAATGAAATTATTTTATTAACATCTTTCTTTTCTCATGATGAAAAAAATAATTTTTTCCAGTAACAGTTATTTTTATTAGTATGAATTTGAAACATAATAGTAATTACCTTGCACTTGAGAAATACATGCAAACCTATCACATTACCATCATACCTACTTCTTGTCCCCTTTTGCACTGAATAAAGTCCATTTCAAATGCCTTCTCACTACTTTCACTATGATTTTTTTCTATGAACCAAAATTGACTCTAGTAAAACCATGCTTCCAACTAACCATAGATACATTTGCTGTTCCACTATTCATATATACTTCCCTATAAAAGAAAGATCTAATTTAAATATTTAAATATAAATTTTAATAACAATTATTTATGAAAACAGCACAGATATTAATAAAATGAAATGCTATAATTTATATGTATTATTTAAAATCCATATAGGTAAATTTTTTTACCAGTATAAATAAATGAAATAAAATTTTTGTCTATGAGTTGGACTAAAGTTGAAGAAATATGCCATACTAATTAATTTCTTTAATAAGTAAGAAGTTGATTCTAAAAGGAGAACAACTTTCAATTATGAACTGAAAACAATCTCATTATAAGCAAAACGTTAAATATTAAAGCAGCAATAAGTTTTGAGAGTCGTCAAAGAGTCAAAAAATGAAATATAATAGCATTCCTGAGTTCTGGGTAAAATACATTTTCTGCATCATTTTTTCATCTTATATAAATTCTACTTTCAGATACAATTGAAGCAATTTGAAAAAAATAAGGCAAATTCTAAATCTTATATAAAACTTACATGTTTTGTGAAATTTTTGTTTAACATCATGAATGGTAGATGTTTGGGTCATCTGCAAAAAAAAAGAAAATGAAAATAACTGTAAGAAAAAATGTTGATATTTGCATACATTTATGTAGGAAATGTTTTCATATACATAATGCATATGAACCTGACAAAAATTCCTATAAATTCTATTTTTATGTTTTCATTTGATATTATTTTCAAAGAAGTTACATAACTATCAAAATATAATTGAAATATGTGTTATTTACATCAGTAATGATGATAACATGTGAGCTCCAATTTTTATTTCTGATGCCTAATTTGAAATTCTTTCCATGCAAAATATTCAGCTTTTATTATTTAGTCTTATTAAATTATCAATTGAAATATGACTTAGTACAAAAAAGTAAATAGATGTATGCAGGGGTGCCTGAGAGTACAATATTGAGTTATATAGACAATTTAGGAAATGTTCACGTCAGAATATCATGAGAAGAAAATAACCTTAAAACCACATTATTAAAATATCCACTGAAATACTTTGAAATCCATTAAATTACATACAAAATACCTTTATTTGCACTTTTTAAGTAATCAAGGTATCAATCTCAAATATTCCTTTAAAACCTTGTTTAAAAGGTACTGATGTCATGGAAGTTAACCCAATGATTCTTTGTGCTATTAAGATGTGGGACCTGGGAAGAAGGGGTAATTTCCTGATGTTTTATTACTTGACCCGGAAATGATGGAGGGTATCATGGGTCATGACCTGGAAAGGCATATGCAAGCCCCACCCAAACTCTCTTGCTCTGATTTCTGTCTTCCGTGTAGTGAACAGCTTCTCTGTGGCTGGACTGCTTCCATGTTCTTCTACCTTTGCAGGGTCCCCGTGAAGGAGCAGAGACATTGCGAAACTGAACAAATCAAACTTTTCCTCCATTAATTTGTTGATGTGGATATTATGTTCCAATAATAAAGAGGTAACTAACACAGAAGTTTGTACTGAGATTGGGGTCATTGCTGTGAATTTATCTGATCATGTGGTTTATAAGCCTTTAGAATTGGTCTGCAGGAGGAGTTTTAAAAGTTTTGAAGATACCATTTAGAAAAAAAAATTAAAAAGCTGTGACTTGAATGGATTGGAAATCCAGTTGGAATTGGAAGGAACAGATTGGTGACAGAAATACTGATTGGAAAGACTGGGCTCAATAGGCTTCTTATGAGAAGGAGTCATTGAGAAGGAAGTTGGTCTAGAAACCATGTGTGCCACGCTGCTGCAAAAAGTGTTTTAGCACTTTGTCTCTTCCCTGAGACTTTACCTGAAACAAATTACAGATGGAGGATTCGTTAATCTGGCACAGAAAACTTCAAGGCAGCCCAATGTTTAGACTGCCACATGGGTACTGCTTGAGAATTTTAGTGAAATCTACTACACTGAAAAATAAATAAATAAATAAACAACAGGAAAAGATGTAAGAAGTTTGCAACTGTTGTTTTGCCAGCCTGAAAGAGTCTGAAAAGTCAGAGCAAAAGAGCACATGGTTGTTGAAGAAATTATCGTTAAAAAGAATGTAAGTACTCAGCATCAGAACTGTATGACACACTGAGAACATCTCTGGAATCCACAGATCCCATCCTTTGTCTTTTCAGGGTGCACAGGCAACAGACTTTGCTTCGAATGGCCCCAGACACTCTTCAGGACAATCTAGAAAAGTGAATACCCAAGGACTTCAGCCATATAAGAACTCAGAGTCCTCTGCAGCCATGGTCACAGGAGGTCAGATTTAACAATCAGTGGTGTAGTCCACTCAGCACTGACTCCACAGGTAGGCAAAATGAAAGAGTTACAGGGTCATGGAGATTTCAGAAGGCTCTGGAGGCCAAGGACTGTGTCCCTGGGAAGGAAGTGTTTGAAGATGTAAAGCTAAAGCAAACATACACTGGATATCCCAGGAATTTGCCAAGTCCAGAAACATGATTACCTGCTGAAGAAGTCTACAGGCTGTTTTTGGCTACTGTTAGAGATGGACTTAATGCATTTTTCATAAGCAGGTCGGCATGAGTCTTTTGAAAGCCAGGAGCAGAGTGTTATGGTTTAAATCTGGAATATCCCTGAAAAAAAAAAAAATCATTTTGGGGAAGGGGGAGTCAATCCACTGATTTCCCAGCCTTTTAAGAAGTGAAGCCTATTCAGAAGGGTGACTCCCTGGGGCTTGACACAGAGGTATGGATGACTGTGACAGGGCCTGGGAGGGCTTGCCTTAGCTCTGTCCAACCGCTATCACTCTGCTTCTTGTTTTGACACTCATGAACAGCTTTACTCTGGCTAGGCCTCTGCCGTAGGCTTACGCCATTGTAGGCTGTCCATGAATGGACTAAGAACTTAATAAACCTTGCTTAACTTAATCAGTGGATGTCGAGCTTTGCATCCTAACAATGAGGATGTAACTAACACAAAGTACATAATTTTTGACTACAATTTGGTCCTAAAAATAACTGTTTTGGTCTTAAAATTACTATACTAAAAATTTCTGTTTCTAAATTAGAAAAGTAAATGGAATAAGTTTTAATGAAGTGAATAATGTTTATTGATATAAATTTTCAAGGATGATAACTTCATTGAAAGAATTTAAGCCCTTGTAAAAGATCTAAATATGAATAAATTTGTGTTTTCCATTCTTTCTCTAAAATAAAGCCATAACTAATTATTTTGCGCATCACCAAGTATATATGTGTGTTTATATTTGTATATCTATTAAACTACATAGTTTATCTCTATTGATTACTCATAAGAAAAATATAAGCTATAAACCCTTGAGAAAGCTATTAATTTTCACTTTATAGCATAAATAAGAGATATGACTTTAAAGTCTTATAAAGAATGACTTTCTTTGTGGGGCTGGAGCCAAGAGTCTTCACAGAGTTACATCTCTACATTTTTTAAAAATTATTTTGAAATGAATGAGTTCTTGCCAAGTCACTAAGTTTCTCACGCTGGGTTTGAACTTGCATTCTTACTGTATATAGAAAGCTGGGATTATAAGCCTGTGCCACGAAGCCTGTCTAAACTGACATCTTTAAATATCTGAAATATTTATGAATATGAATAAGTGAAAATTCTAGATATTATTTGACAAAATAAAGTCTAGTTAGGGTGATATGTATATATATTTGCACACATTGTATTCCATCACTTCAATTGCAATTTTAATTCAATAAATTTGAATTTGAAAAATGAATTATTTCATTTAAGCATGATTTGATTGAATAGAGACCATTGTTTTGTTCCAATGTTGCTTATTCACTCAGCACTTCAATGTGTTACTTTCTTTTACATGGTATTCTAATAATACATGTATTTCTATAGATAGAAAAAGTCTTTATTTCTGTTATACTGGAGCCATGTAATTTTGAGCATAAATTAGCTGCATGCGCAATAAATCCTCTGCACAGTCAGATATGTGCTCATCTAGTACTTTATAAAGACAAATTGTTGTGGACTTATATATTATCTGCTTGACCTATAAGACCCTACAGGATAATGACACAGTACAACTGTAGGCCTTGCTTGTATTTCTGCAGGTAATACACTACATAGCATATGACAAAACATGTATTAATTTTTGTAAGTCACAAATACACTATGAGTACAGAGGGACCTAAAAATATTTCCTTCAATGGATTTCTTAACCAGATAAACTCTTAAGTGCTCTAAGAAAAAGTTGTAAGTTGTCCTTTAAACTAGAGAAATTAAAATTATAATCTTTAAATTTACATATGTATGTTTTTAAATCTATATACCTTTAAGATTTATATTATATCATTATCAAACAAATTACATATTAAATAATAATGTGTTGCAAGCATTTAATGAAGTTTTTACTTCCTTTTGATATTCACATATCAAAAATGTACTTATTCAAATAAATTTATGTAAACTGTCCCTTCTAGTGCATGTTTAGACAAAAAAATCAAAAAATAATCACCAAATAATTTAGATACTCATTCAATTAGCCACAAGACTGTACTTATCTGTCCTTTCAGTCCTTTTGATGTACTTAGTGCACACACACACACACACACACACACACACACACACACACACACACACACAAAGAAAATATGACAATCATCACAGTATATAAGATACTCTGATTATGAAGGTGATACCCCTATGGCTTCATTGGGGAGTTTAATAATAATAATTTCTACTTTTTAGCCAAGTTTTTGTACTTTAAAAAGAACAAACTATTCTTAGAGCAATAGGTCTATTTAAATAATCACAATTTATTATACAAATGAAAGAAATAATATTTTTTTCTTTGGAGATTCTGAAGAACCTTTCATTCATGTTTAACTTTTCACCAGAGAAAATCAAATTTGAGATAAGTGGATGGGGTAAATGATGTTTGCTAGTTGAACAAAGGTTTTACCTCTAAATTTTAACTCCTCATATCTGAGTGTTGGTGAATTACTTTATCCAACATTCTAACTTGATGTACAAAGAACAGCTTTTTACATTCAATAAATTTATCAAAGGTCTGATTGAATGTATTTTTACAAAAGACTATTTTGCAGAAAACTTTTTTCATATTGTAAAACTATATTTTAAGACCTTCTAAGGTCTTAAACCATTAAAAGGAGCACATTACAGGCTAACTTTGATCCTTCTCACAGGAATGAAAATTAAACAGTAAGAAAAAAATAAGCATTTGAAATGTATTTAAAAGAGTTAGCGGAATAAGAATATGGGAAATCTCTAGTAATTGCTTTGGAGACAGGGTGTCTAAAAGATAGAAAAAAATAGAATTAAAGGCCAATAGAACATGAATGATTTGATATAAAGATGTGAGAACAGGCACACTATCCAGTGGAGGAATCTTGATTGGCAAGGCAAGCCCTGCCCGATTCAGGAAACAGAAAAATCCTAGCCTAGAAAATTGTATTTTAAAATTCATTAGTAAGGGAAGTACAAATACTATCTAATAAATTTCATGAAAATGTTTGGAATATGAAGTTTTGATTTTTATTCAGAGTGCAAAATTTTTTCTAAGTCAGGAGGTAATATTTTACAAGAAGGTACTCCTTGTATCATAACTAAAATATAAATAAAATATCTAAAATATTTTGTAAATTTAGAAATGTGGTTTGGCATTTGTAGAGTAGCAAGCATTTCCACTGTAAAATTTGACCTCATGCAAAAATATCAATTTCAAAATTCTTAATTTTAAAATTTGTGACTTCCTGGCAAGACGAAAGCTGAATAACACAGCTACACAACTTTTTCCTCATGGGCTTACTCAAAAAGTTAAGATTATAATTAAAAACCGGTTGTTCAACTTGGCTAACAGAGGAAGGAACACCAAAACAATTGAAAGAAGGCCACAGGAAGGTCAGAAATCCTGTAAAACACATGGGAATGAAGGAAAACAGCAGCTCAGGAAGCAGGTCCAGGCCAACTGAGAGTGGCCTTGTGTCACTGGCATCCATAGTGGAAAAGTCATGAGGTCCTGTTTGAGAGCATTTGAAATCTTATCTCCATTCTATTGAATAAAAAATTTCAATGTATTATGTCAAAAAGAAAAGACAAAATAGTCCTGTTTCAATGATTTTTGTCATTAAGCACAGTATAGACTAAGAATATCCGTGTGTGTGTGTGTGTGTGTGTGTGTGTGTGTGTGTGTGTGCACATATCTGTGTATATATGTGTAATGCTATAGTGATAATTTCTTTGGAGAAGGAAGATAGAATATGAAACGTGATCCAGTTTTTCTACCTTCAAAAATATACAGAGTTGATCTTGTCTGAGAGAAATTTTCCAAATGAGAATGGTGGTCAGTTCCTCTTACATTAAAATCCATTACTGTCTCTGTGAATTATGTTGATTACACTTTTAAAATGGTCATGTATAAGCATTATTATTAAAATCATTGTTTTTAATAATAATAAAATCCTTCCTCCTCTCCAATATGGCATTAATGTTACTCTCAGCTCGTTGGGAAACAGAAGTAATAACTGTTACGAAGACACTGCACACTTTGCTGTTGTTCAACTAGATAATTTCTTTGATAAATTCTGAAGTCTTTTTCCAAAATAGCAAAATTAACCTTCAGTATTTATGTGGTACCCACATTTCAGGAGCACAGTAATCTCTGATTTAAATCCAGACCAGGTTACCATAGTATTTATAATTCACACCCGGACAATGTTAATTTCTAAACTGTGTTACTAGTAAGCACACCAGTATACAGTTACAGTACTGAAAAGAATTATACAAGTAGTTTTTCCATTGCTTCCTTGGACTTAAACTTTCCATATATAAAAACTATAGCCTTTCAATGAATTACATAAGTTAAACCAATTTCAATGACTGATATGTGCTCTATGGGTTTTGCTATTACTTCAATAGAGATTTGAATTTTTATCTTCAGAAGTTATTATCATTGCCATTTTTGTGTTGTAATCAATGTGTTTGTCTATTTTTTTTTCCTTTTTTGAGATAGTAATAATAATAGAGAAAAGAAAATGGAAAATATTAATAATGCTTGTAGTAATAATTAAAATTAGGATTTAATAAGTCATCTACCTTTCCAAGATTTTTACTTTTGTTGAGTAATTTAATAAAAATTAAAGGGTTTAAGCTATGGCATTATTTTCTTCTTATGCATAAGAAAACTGTGATTCAAAGTGGTTGAAAAATTTATCAAGGAGGTCACACAACAATCAAGATAGAAAGATGGTATTTGAATACAAATAGCTGTTTCTGAATCTGCCTATTGGCCATAACACTAATCTATAAGAGCAATATAATAGAATAGAAGGTATAGGTAAATTTATTGAACATTTACTGAGTAGCAAGTATTACATCAAGATCTATAAAAGAGATATTTGCTTAACAAAATCAACCTTGAGAAATGTGTAATACTGCGCTCCTATCAAATATTTTAAATCTTCTGGAATCTGATCAATTAATACAAATTTTAAAATCTTAAAAATTAGTCATTTTAGACAAATTATATGGTTTACCTACTCAAGGTATTGCATAAATGGCCCATTAATTTTATAGTAAAATCCTTTTACAATGGAACTTTATAAGAGAAGGTCTGGAGGAATGGCACAGCCGTTAAAGCACTTGCCTGATAAGCACAAGGCCCTGAGTTCAATTCCCCAATACCACATAATGCTGGCAATGGTGACTCATGCCTCTAATCCCAGTACTAGAGAAATTGAGGTAGGAAGATCATCCTAAATCCAAAGACAATCTGGGCTATACCCATGAGTTCAGGACCAGCCTGACTACAGAGTGAGACCCTGCCTCAAATAATAAATAAATAAATAAATAAATAAAGCCTATATGCTTTCTTTCTGCTTTAAAATTAGCATATTTTATTTTTGCAACCAGCAGCTCAGGTTTGTGGCATTCTTGGCTTTTCTTCTAATATTCTCACTATCTCAAGTTTTAAAAGACGTCTACATAAAATTAGTAATTAAGGAAATAATAGTATATAAAGTATTTCAGAATGAGAAATTTTGATAGTGTTCCTATTCACAGAGTAGAAGCAGTAGCCTGCTGTCTCATTTGTAGTTTCAGGATTTTGTTAAAGTCCTAATTAATTTAAATTCAGATTACAGTAGTTTTTTTATTAAATTAAGTTTATGAGAAAAAGATAATCTGTCTTCAATGACATGCAGACCAGTATTGACAAATAAATGGCTCATGTAGCCAGCCAGTAATTCATCAAGTGTCTTGCTAAAAGAAATTACTAATTACATTGTTATGGTTTTAAAGTCGAATATCCAATAATTGCAAAGTCATAAGCCTCTAAAATATATTATTAAATATTTATTTGATAGTTTTCAAAAACATATAAGGACATAGTCATGGGCAGAAAAAAAGGGTAGGTAATACTTCATTATTTTCAGAAAATTATATCAGAAAGATAAGTTTCAAACTAGGCATAAAATACTCATGCTCTTGTAACCATTATGTATCACATATGCATATTAATAATAAGAAGGGGAAATAGGCATTAAGCAAACCATTATTCAAATTAAAATATCAGCTCCTACCTTTTGTTTTTGTTATCTAGATAGAGTAGAAAGTTCCAAATAATTCTACAAGAACTAACTTCTGGTAAAAAGTGTGACATTCATAAGTTTTATATGGTGACACACATCCAATGTGGCCTCACATTGCTGAGTTGAATCTAGCAGATTAACATGTACTGAAAATTATTGGATGACTGGCAGTTTACAATCCCTACTAGAAATATAATAGCCCAATGGTGTGGGAGCGGAGGGATTTACACATTTGAAACTTTAAAATACATAAGGAATTCAACTTGGCATTTTTTTTAAAAAGCCTTCAAATTCATGTCTATATCCTTTTGCTTTCTGTGAAAGTCTGGATGGCCAAGGGCGAGAGGTACTTAGAAGACTGTTTCTCAATTTAGAACATTGGCCTTTACTCCTAGGTGTCTATCTACATGATAATCCTAATGTGCTGTGAGTGTTCAATTGGAAGAGATTTGTAAAGTTACAATCAGTTTTTTTCAGTTGAATAAAACCTATCTGGTGTTTAGTTAGCACATTTGTCTGACTTTTACTTTAGCTTGTATTATATATAATCTGTGCTGAAATATTTATATTTATACATTGCAATGATAGAAACACCAAAATACCCATCAGCAGAGTAATGAATACATAAATTGTGGTATTTATACACAATGGAATACTGCTCTTCTATAAAGACAGAGAGATCGGAGGCTTTTGTAGGTAAATGGAGGCAACTTGAGACCATCATGTTTAGTGAAGTGAGTCAGAAGCAGAAGGTGAAATATCAAATGGTTTCCCTGATATGAAAAACCCATATCATAATTATTTAATAGAACTTAATGTGGGGAATAATAGAAACTGGAAGGGTGGGGTGAGATTGGGAGGGTCAAAAGGGAAATGGGAAGGATTTGTAATTTTGCCATGATACGTATATGAACAACATACTCAAGATCAATGTAAACTTTAAATACTACGCTTATACAAATTTAAAAATGGGGAATAAGGTATTGACATCTAAAAACTGGGAAATGTCTTTGCTCTAATTTGGCTTGACTTCACGTTGGTATTGCCAGGGTCGGTTATGGTGCCTACCCGCTGGAATATGCTCTGTGTAATCTTCCCTTGTTATTGATGGAGGACTTGATCTAGGACCAGCTTCTGTATTGCCAAAATTCATGGATGCCCAGTCTCATAAACACGGTAGTATAGTATAATATTTGAGCATACTAGTAACATATACTTCAAATCCTCGCTGTGAAATATATATATGTGTGTGTGTGTGTGTGTGTGTGTGTGTGTGTGTGTGTGTGTGTGTGTGTAATATATATAATATATATAGTGCCTAATACAAAGAGCATACTGTATACATTGTTGTTATACCATAGTTTTTAAGGAGTAAGGATAATAACAAGTCTATATATTGATTCTACTAGAGTTTTTAAGAAATAGTAATAAAATATCTACAGATTTCAGGAAAGATGAAATGTAAAAAAATTAAATCCACATCTTGTTAAAATTACATATGCAAGCTAGGGGTGGTAGTGCATACCTGTAATCCCAAAACTCTGGAAGGAAGAAACAGGAGGGCCACACATTTCTGCTGAGCTTGAAATCTTAGTAAGATTCTATCTCAAAATAAAAAAGGCTAGAATACACCTAGGTGTGAAGGTCCTGGGTTTGATCCTCCGTGCAACAACAACAAAAAATAAAAAGAAAAGAAAAGAAAAGAAAGAACCTATGGACACAAACGCAGCTATAGTAATATGTTGAAGAATGTGCAAAAGCAAAGAAGAGGATGGAAGGGAGAAAAGGAGGGGAAAGAGAGGGGAGACAGTAAGGTAATATTCTAGAACTCCTAATATTTTTGATAATAATCAGTTGAGCAAATATCCAAGCTATTATCAAAATCAAACACTGATTTCCTTTTACCCCTGTGGGAGCTTATATAGCTACACACAGCATACTATCCACAGCAGAAAATAGGATGTTATACGTATAAATCTAAAGATATGATTTTGGACATTTAGACTATGTAGATGTTAGATGTTTTCATTATACAGTTTCTTGCAAACAAATAAAAGAATATATCACTCTTATGCATCTAACAATGTAAGAGCTAAGAGTTCCAGAAGCACAGACTTACGCCTGGAAGCATGCTGTGTGAGGACTTGCAGTCAAAATGTACTATAAATACCAATCCCCACTTGCTGTATGTTTGCCACTTTAGACCTCTATAAATCTTAAGATGGTTTAAAATATGAAGCAAACGAAGTAATACAATGTTTATTTCTCAACGTTGCTTCAATTAGTGTGTATTCAATAAGTGCTAATTTTATGAGGAATAGATGTAGGAATTGAATGCTGCTATTTGTTCAGATGAGAACAGGTTAATAAAATGGAAAATTTCTTAAGTCACATGGGCTAGTGGAGCCCTCTTAAACAGTATTAGTTCACTTTAAAAAGTTGAGGATAGAAGTTCTAAAATCTTTCCATCATGTGAGCATATAAGAATAAATCACCATCTATTCATGAAAAAGGAAGCGAGGACCTCCCCAGACAATGAATTTGAAACCACTGATTCATTGGTCTTTAACTTGTCGGATAACAGAAATGTGAGAGACAGGTTTTTATTCCTTATGATTCATTCAATCCCTGGTATTTTTATTGTAGTATCCCAGGGTGACTAAGTCAAATTGTCAACATGTTGAACATACTAAATTTTTTTTTTAAGTATGTGTGTATGTTTGTGTGTATTTGTAGATGGACATTTATTTAACAGTTGAGCATCTTAAAGATGCAATCAAACATTTATACTTACTTTGAATTTCTTTACACTTATTCCCAACACAGATATGGATATGCAGAAAGAGAAAATTTTGTCCTTAGTGCTTTTATTATTTGAAAATTTTATTAAAGTTTATTTTATAGTTCTCTAATATATTTAATGGGTTTAAGATTTTTCATTATATAAAATAATTTGTAAATTTTAATTTGTCAGTATCACTGAAAGCTTTGTGAAACTGATATTTTTTAAAAATTCTTATGGAAGGTGATATTTTTGTTTCTTTAAAATGGAAAAAAAAATTATATAATACAAGATAAAGAAATATGAGGAAGTTGCCTAATAGCACAAGCTGCCCAAATGTGAGATGTCTCTGCCCACCTGCAAAGCCTATGCGGATACCAGATCTGATGTGGCCTTCGACATGTGACAATCCCGAACAGACTTCCAAGAAAACTGCCTAAAGCTCCTGTCACGTAGGCTGAAATCGCCTTCATGCTTTCTGCTATCTGTGTCCCCTTCTACACGACTGCCAACTTCAATTTTCTGAACGTCAGATTTGAAAAAAGTGCTGTGTGCACTGAAAGTGTGAAAGGTCTTTCCTTCTCAGTCCCAAGCACATCGTTCCATACACACATAATAACATACATGTAATTAAGTCAGACAAGGAATCTCTCTGGGTAGGTTCCTGCCTCTGCCTTCGCTGTGCTAACGCTTCCCCCTGCGATGGTCTTCCCACGTCACACGGGCTACTGGCTTGCACTGTACGTTTTCGTGACCTTTAAGCACTGTTTTCAGCTGAATAATCCTTCCCTATGTTGCAAGTCTTATTACGCACAGTATTTCTCCATCTGTTAGCATTGTTTTAAACTTGTATATGCTATGTACTGTGTTCAAATTTGCTTTAGAATGTGTAATCTTTCTAACAAGGAGATTCGTGTTCTTCGAGAAAGTGAATATATTTAATGTTTAGAAATAATTAGATGCGTATTAGCCACTCATAGAGCAGTCACTTGCATAAATCAAACGACGGATCTTATGTGTCTCCTGGACATAGTCTCTACTTTACCATACATTTCTTCAAACAGAAATGTTGCCTAAGCTTCACGTCGCTTAAAAAAATTAAAACTATTAAGATTCTTCATTTAATCTTGACTTAATGATGCGGTCATCCCACTCACTAATCAAGATGTGCATGAGCAGCACTTACCCTAGGCAGGTGTCTATTCTGCAGACTAAGTTTTCTCTCTTTCTAACCACTCAACAGTATGCTTTTGCTCCCTTAATAAGTACTTTTACACATTAATTACTTCTACATTCATCTTCCATAGAAAAGAATAACATCCACCAGGACAGGAATTATATCTGAGTTACAACATTATTTCAACATTTAATATAGCACTTTGACAAATATCTCAATAGATACATACTTAATTAACAATTAATTGAGTATAGCATTCTAAAGTGTCAATGAGAGACTTGAGGAACCATGGAATCAGGTAAATTTTAGCCATATTCTTTCTAAACAAATCTTCTCAAACTTATTTATGAAGGACCTTTCAAGGGAGCTTCATTGCTTGTCTTGTATTAGAAAACAGCAATATCTTCTTTACATTTTAACCATATACAAAATAGTTTGGGATGGTTTTTGTTTTTGTTCTGTTTTTTAAGGTAAGTTCTCACTCTGTAGTACAGTCTGGTCCTGAACTCATTATTTGACTCATACTTGCTGAGAATTTAAGACAATCCTTCTGACTCAGCCTTCCACGTCCTAGGATTACAGGCATGTGCCACCATGCCCAGCTTATATGTTGCTGGAGAATTGAACCGAAATATTTAGCACTTCCTAGTCAAATGCTTTAACTGCTAAGCTACTCCTCTAGAGCTACAAAGTATTATTTTTACTTGTTAATATACTTAAAGGGAAAAGGTAGCTACTGTGTAATTGAATACATAATAATAATATATATTTATTTTTCAGTGTTACTGAAGTGTAGATTTCTAGAGTTTATAGTTCATTTTTTTATTATGATACTGGGATGAAATCCAGGGCCATTCCTACTATAGCACATATTTAACTAATGTCCACCTTTTTTTTTAAAGAATCTTGCTAATCCATTACACTGCCCAGTCTGAGCTCGAACTTGCGATTTTCCTGCCTCAGCCTCTCGTAGTGCTTGTTTATAATACCAAATAACATAATACCATTACATTATATAAGACAATTAAATGAATATCATTAAATTAAATTATATTATATACTAATAGAATACTACTATAAATTAGAGTTTTGCTAATTCACTACACTGCCCAGTCCAAGCTTGAACTTGCAATTTTCTTGCCTCAGTCTCCCATAGTGGGACGAGGCACGAACCCTCATTCCCAGCAGGCACACTCTCTTTCTCACTCTTCCCCATTGGTGGACAGTGCTTTCCACGGTTCATCATGGTAGATGTAAGAAACGCATATGCTTGGCATTTTGACAGCTGGGTGGAAAATGCTACAAATTAAGTCTACAAAGAAGGTTCTTGTGACGGAGAGAGAAATTAGAAGAAAGAAGACATTGATGAATGAGTACCAAAATAAAGTTAGAAAGCAGAGGAATATACTCTGGGGCTCAGCTGAGCCCCAGTGTGACCACAGTTAACAATGGTAATGTGTATTTAAAAACAGCTAAAATAGAAGATTTTATATGTTTTCACTTTAAAGATTAACTTTTTGAAATTTTAGATGTGTTAATAGCATTTATAATGTCTTATTTGTACCTTATAAGTGTGCATAATTATTACCTGTAAATTGATAAGACAAAACTCAAAAATAGTACAAAATCTTTAAAAATATGGTCTTCTTAATAATTACAACAAAGAATAAAACTGTTTCATTCCAAAAATAAATTTAACACACAGAAAAATGTTTCAT